>PVJN01009953.1:0-58464 GCA_004026805.1 Lasiurus borealis
AAAGGAGGAAAAGATAGTAATCACAGACTATCATATAAAAGAAACACAATATAAGATCTTATTCTTTAACTTCTTCTGTCCAACTCAGTTGGGAAACAATCCATGTATTCATTGAGGAGCTCAGTGCTGTGACTTTGAGTCCTAGCATAATGCCAAACCTACTGCAAAATCCCTTTGAGAGCATTAGCTAATGCATATGCATGACACTTTTTATATTATAGAACTTGAGTACTTATCACTTTCTTTAATGTGAAAAGCAATTAATTTGCTATAGATGTGCAATAATTATTTCTAAAATATCACTTGGTCTTAAAACACAGTGAAGGCATTGTGCCTTTAAAGTAACATTTTTGAGCTCAAATAATTTTCAGTACTTTTTCTGCACATTAAGAAAATCTTAGGACTGTGCTATGTGAAAGCTGATGTCTTTATTAATGTCCTTATTAGTGTTTCACGTTGCTTGCTGAATTATGATTTTCTCCATGCCGAGTTCACTATTCTACCTCCTGCTTGGGAAAGAGATAACCTTGAAACTGAAGACAGTGTATAGGCATTGCCATAACAGTGACTGTTTCTATCATCTGAGGTTTCCATTGTGGGTTTAACCCATACCCAAACCCAGGTTAGATTTTACAGTCACACAGATGTATTTTGGATATGTCTGCATCTTTGATTATATCTTTCCTCCTTTCAGAGCAGAAAGCATAAGCTACTAGTTTTCCTTTTCCTTCTTTACCTTCTTCCTCAACACACTACTCTTTTGGAACTCTCATTTTTTCCACTGATCTTTTTATTTTGTTTCTCCTTCATGGAACTACTGTCCAGTAATTATATTATCTACTGACATACATTTAACCTTAGTTAGTAGTTTAAAGCTTTTTGAAGATCCAGAGTGCATATAAGTTACCTCTATATTTTTCACTAGTTTTACCTCACTATCTTGCACTGGGATGCTGAGTAATATTGAATGAATGATGAAATAAATGATCATATAATGAAAATCATGCTTTGGTGGACCCTTCCTGCTTTCCCTTCTGCTCTGCTACCTGTTGTTTGGCCACTTGGGATTCATTAGTGTCTATTAAACTGTGGGTCTTAGGAATAAAAGGAGGTAAAATGCAAAACAGTCCTTTTGGTGATGTGTTAGTTTCTCCTTATTACTCTGTACAAGTCCATATGTAACAAAAAATTGATTGTTCAATTTGTGCAATAATAAAATGTGTTTTTTTTTCACCTAGCCCGTTAATGAGGAGTCACATTTTCACAATAAAGCATTTTTATAAAAGAGGAAATAAAAGACATATGCAATACCTTAATCAATAAAGAAAATAATAAACAAACAAACAAACAAACAAACAAACAAATAAATAGAATGTAATAAGAGATGTATAAGAAAACTTCCCCCCCATAGAAAACGGAATAAAATACTCAAGAATTTGTAACTGACTCGTCAACTAACTTAAAATGGAGGATTTGTAAAGAGACATTTTATATATATATATCTGGAACATTACTTTTCATAAAGTTCATTCAATTTGTCATATTTTCAGTAAAAATACTCATGTTTCAAAAGTAGTCATTCAACTATGCTATGGAATGTTTATTTGGAGATCAATTTTATTTCTGGTCAGACCTAGTGCATTTCTGAAGGGATGCTGCCACTCAATATCAAGTCAGCCTTTAATGAACTGTTGGAATACCTATGAGCATGAAGATTTCAGCTTATAAATCACAGAAGTTAAAGGTTTGTATAAGGCATTCTCTTTAAATTTTGTAATATGATGCACGCATTGAGTTTGAATAAAACATTCAGACAACATTTCCTGACTGGATTGAAGAATACATCAAATGGCTAAGAATTAGTTAAAATGATGTTTCCAAGTACGTAGTCCATTAAAATCCCAGTAGGAAAAATTGACACACTCAAAATGGGATAATTTGAGAATGGCTTCTTTTTCAAAGGTGAGAATTACATAGGTGTGGATGGGTGTAGCAGAAATATGAAAGGAAGTATAACAATCCAGAGATAGAGTCCATCAGATAGTAATGAGCCATAGACCACAGGATTGGGAAAGAGAGGAATTAGTAGAGTTCTGAAGGAGAGAGTGAGGTAGAGCAGGCTGAGCTTAGAAAAGCATGCCTTTTGTTTGAAGTACATACTCAGCCCAAGTTGACCTTACACATGAGACAGAAAATCAATACCTTAAACTCATTTTCCTCCCTCCCACAGATATATGCCCAGGATTCCAGATTAGCAGACAAACAGAAATCCGTATTGTAGGCACTATTAAGATTTCAGAGGTGACAAGTCACCTAACCTAGCTGTACCTCAATTTCCTCATCTCAAAAACTTTTAATAATAGTAACTACCTTATATCTTATAATCTATAAAGATTAGGTGAAAAAAATGAAGCACTTTTAACAGTTCATGGATATAGTAAGTTATAATAAATACTGCTTTTCATTATTGGGATTTTCAAATAAGGCTTTATTTTTGTCAGTGTAGCTCAAATATAAAAGCCATAAAAGATGTTTCTTTCCTCATTGTAGAAATCTATATACCACTGTACATTACTCTGAATTAAAAGACCAAGAAAGTTGAGCCCTGGTTGGGTGATTCAATTGGTGGTAGTGTTATTCCCATACAGCAAAAGGTTTCAGGTTTGATTCTCACTCAGGGCACATACCTACGTTTTGGGTTCAATCCTTGATGGATCAGATTTAGCATTACAGAGAGGTAAATTTCAAATCCAAAAAGGACCCAGGAATTGCCTCCTTATGCCCCAGATGTGAGTGAGACTTGATGAACAACTGGACTGCCTTTCTATTTCCAAAGAAATAGAAATCAAAAACACCTAAAGCATATTTGGGTAGCAGGCACATGAGTAATAGTGTTACCCAGAAAGTAAGGACTTTGATGATGGAAATAAGTACATGTAAAGTAACTGAATAAAAATTTGAGTATTCAAAAAAAAAAATCTAATCCCTCAAACACAGCAAAGCTATTCCTACAAATGTTATTCCCATACATAATAGCTTAGAATGCTATTTCCTCCTATATTTGCATGGCCAGCTATATTGCAACTTCAAATCTTGGCTTATATGTTACTTTTTTTTTGTATCTTCCACATTGCTCTATCAAAAGTAAGCTCCTTGTTTGAAATCTTACACACACACACACAGGCGCACACACACCTATTATTTTCTATCATATTATCAAGTATCATTTACTTCCCTTTATATCACTAATCTCAAATAAAAACAATAATCGGAATGTTTAGCTCTTTTAATTCTACTAGATGATAAAGTTTGTGGGTACTTGAGTTAAATTTGTTTCATTCACCTGTATGATCTCCTATGTGTCTAGCTGATAAGTTAAAGAATCTTATAAATAAGTGAGCAATCATATCTTTGATTTCTGAAGTGAAAATCAATTGTTCTTGGAAATTCAATTTTTTGCCAGTTGTTCTACCCTTTCCATATTTTAGTTCTAAGCAATTTCCAAGAAAACGAGGTGTAAGCTAGTCATTCAGTTTGTGCTCCCATGGAGAGAGCCCTGGCATGGTGGTTTGGCAAGCCTTCCCTGTTCCATTTAACCAAAATAATAAATAGGGGTTTAAAATTGTCCTTTAAAAGTACAAATCAACATTGAAAGGATGCTCAAAGAGAGTAGTGCTTAATGAACTGGCGAACTTACATATATATGCTCATATGGCATATAATATACATATGGCTTATAATATATAAGAATAGTTTAATATACACATATGTATATATGTATATGGGCATGCACATATAAATGTGTGTATATATAATGAGTTAAAATAGAGATAAGACTTCTTTAAACTAGACAAAAACACTTAGGAAATGGAATTAGTAGAAAAAAAGATAAACTCACTAATTCCAAACAATAAAATTAATTGCAAATAAATATAACAGTAAGAACAGGTGTTGGGAGCAAGTCTTGTTCTGATGTATTACCAGTAAGAATGTGCCTTATTTTAATCCCCTAGTTACTTTCTATTATCAGATCCTCCATATCGGCATCAATTTTAATGATAGGAATAAACACAGGACCATCTCAGAATATTCTGTTTCATCTCATACAAGTATAAATTTAAAAGTAAAGTACAAAATATTATTGAATATTCAGTCTTTTAGAAGTATTCTCTGTACTATGACTGCTTCTAAAACTGATTTATATAACAGTTCTCCAAAAATATACATTGTGAGAAAATATTTGTATTCTATTTTGAAATATATTTAATAAATATTTGGATTTTTTTGGTGTGTGGTTGAATCCACTTTGGAATATATTTTTATATGTAATAGACATTTGGAGGGTGCTTGTTTTTTATATTTGAAGTCTTTTCTATGTTTGAAAAGACAGCTTGAAGGAATTTAGCCAATTTTAATATCATATTAGTAGATCAAGGACCAAAACGCAAATATATCTTGAAATGATGTATGTGCCCTGAGTGAGAATCAAACCTGAAATGAGGCATGATTCCTCAGAAAATAACACAATAGCATGTGTTTTTGAAGAAAAGTAGTACTAGAATTTCAAAGAAACCAATGATCAAGTGTTTAAAGTTCAGATTTGACCATGTAGAGTTGGAATAAAAATGTGCAAAACACAAAAAGATAACCTTTTAAACAATCATGTCAGAAATAAACTCAAAATCCCAGAGATGATGCACTCCTCAAAGCAGAAAGCTTTCTTTGAATTCATTTATCTATTTGACCTTCACATATATCGCTCTTCTGCGACATTATGCCTCCCTACAACAGAATTCCATTTAGTTATGACTCAGTGCCTTATTTACTTCACTGATTGTATTAAGCCTACACAAATCATTAGAAAGCTTTAATTTGATCTCCACATGCCTACTCTACTTCCCAGAAATGGTAACAAGGTATTTTAAATCCTCCCAACCCTAAGTACACATGTTGCAACATCACTACTATTTGCCAAGTAAATTACACTACAAATATAATTCTCATCTTCCTGTGCTGACTAGCAGAACTAACCCAGGAAGAGAGAGAAAGAAAAAAAAAGAAAGGAAAAACAGAAACATTCAGTGCCTATATTTTATAACCCCAGCATTCAGAATGTTGATAAGGAAAGACTCAACTGGCCAATACGGAGTAGGCAGATAATAAATTTAATATTATCAGTGGTATCCATGGAAACTACCAATACGTGGGGTAAAGGATGTGTGGGAAGATTAGGACAGAAAGGGATAGCAAATTACTGGTGAACACATGCAATAGTGCTAACTGACCACATTCGCCAGTATTATTTAAATGCATTTAGATTAGTAGAGAATACCACAAATCATCATTACAACCCAATATGACTAATCATCATTCAATAATCTCATAATCATAGTACAGGTAATCCCATTTCATACATGAAGAAACTAAGGCTCAGAAACATTAGGTGTGCTCAAGATCCTACAGATAATAACAGATGGATTAGAGCATATACAAAGGCAAATGCATCTATTTTCGTGATCTATGCATTAAATTTCCATTTCTTTTTCCTAAGCAGAATAAATGGCATCAAATTTAAGACATACCAAATCAAATAAGATACCCTGAATTTGGACAGCACAATATGGAGAGTCAATGATTAAAATGAGGGGGTGGATGGGTGGGTGAATGAGGAATTTAAAAAGAGCACTATCCTGAGAGGGCAAAAGAAAGAAGAGCACATAGAGGTCAGGTCTGAAAACACAGTGATAAAGGTCAAGCTAATCTGTTAAGACTACAGGGCCTCCAATGGCCTTGAACACTGTGCAGAGTAGCTCAAAGCCAAATGCTTATAGGCCCCAGAAAGTACCTGCTGATTCATTCCCTTTTCCCCAGAATATGCCATTTCCTATTGTGCTTTGGCTTTGTGAATGTTCTTTTGGAAGCTAGAGTTTCAGTGATAATTCTTTTGAAAATTACAAAATAATTCAACCAAATGTTGCATGAGTGCTTAAAAGATTGTTCATAGTGTAATTCCCAGAAACCTAACAACACTTGAGCAAGGACATGCCAAAACTGAATGTCAGAAGTTAAAATAAAAAGTCAGCCTAATTTTTGTCCTCAAGCAAATAGACTGGGTCATTTGAGACTTGGATATTGATAATAGTTTAAAATTTCTGAATATAGTAAAGTCATCTTTCACTTGTCAACATGAACTTAAACTATTTTTATAATTAAACAATGGACTTTCATTACAGCTGCAGAGTGTAGGTAAGTGTGGTTTTAATCTAATTAGCTGTATATTCATAGTAACTTCAAGACATAGAGGTGATTCTTTTACAAAGTCACTATCATAACGAATTGACTAAAAACTGAATTATGCAGCCATAATGACCCACCCTGTCTGTAAAGGTAGAGAGAGCATAAAAGAAGAAAGTAGTTTGTTCTTATTATGAGAAAAATATTTGCTAGAAATAAGGAATATTAAGAAATAACAGAACAAATTTTCACTTCCATTAAACACATCTTCATAGAAAGCTGCTAAAAATGTTTCTAAATAAAACAATATCCAGAGCAGAAAACATTGTTCAAATATACATGTTATGAGGTAACTTACACAATAGTACATGACTGCAGACAGTACATGATTGCAGATGGGTAAAAAAATCTCAAAGAAGAAAAGCTCTAAAATCATGATGTAGAGGTCTATAAACATCTGAATTTCAATCTACTTATTTCATTAGAGACCTATTACTTCAACAGCGTGGTATTGAATGAGATAAGGGAATGGCCAATATAGGCAGACAATAATAAATCACAGGAAAAAAATGAGCAATGCTACTTGTATCTTCATTAACATTAAATTAAAAATAATTATTAAAATATTACCTCTCTTTTCTAAAAATGTTAAAAAGCTATACCAGCTTATTTTTACTATTAACACAATTAAAATGTCATATTTTTACACGTCTCAGCCCCCTCATGAACATTTTTGAGCTTCTGTAGTTAGACAGTGTCCTCTATTTCTTTTATTACCTCCTTTTGTAGCCTTTCCAATGTTAGGACAATACTCAGCATTTATTAAGTACTTGGCTAGATTGATTTGACTGACTACTCCCAAAATAAGATTCCAAATATATGGAATCTTTAATTCACCTTGATGGGTAATTCTTCAAAGGATGTAGTGTAAGGTGTTTAAAATAATGCATGTAGTTTTGTCCCTAACAGATGCAGAATTCCTCATGATTTAATATTACTTTGATAATGGACATTAAATTCACACAGTAGACAGATTTTAATTCCTATAGGTCTATCCTTAGAATGTGGCAGTAGGGAGAAAAAGTGATTTGTGACTTGGCAGGCGACTGCTGGGGAACTGACCAAACTAAATATCACAGACTCCTGGAGGAAAGGAAATGGTCCTGACAGCCATTGAATGGACATCCAGTATCCTTCCTGATATGTGAATGTTTGGAGATGCTGGTCAGCTACATCATTTATTTCTTCCACTCCTTCTCAACTACAGTTTGGTATGAGTTACACAGAGAATTGGGACTAAAGATTGGGATTCAAAGCATAATACTCCCTTTAATATGAAAAGGGAAGAATAGGTGCAAAAAATGATTACATAAACAAATGAATGAATGAGTAGAACTACCCCTACATGACATTCTGGCTTTGTTTATTGCCCCTGGAGCCACCAACTCTCAAGTTCAGAAAAAAAATTTTTTTCAGAAAATCAAGTGGAACTGGAGCTACCAAAACTGGTCCAGGAAAACATAGGCTGATAAAACATACACACTGAAGTTCTGAGCTAGAAAAATTGCAGAATCCAACCTAATAATTTTATCACAGTAAAGACATGAGATTGATTTTATAAATCATAAAATAAAGCAGTCTAATTATTTTAGTTATATTAATTTGATATTGGAAGATATAAGACACATATCCAACTAAAATTATCATAGTGTTAAAAGTGAGATGCATATATTTTACAGACTTTGGAGGAGCAACCAATATTCATGCTGTGGAATGCAAAGGAGTTAGTTGAAGGTGAACCAGGCTGAAACTGGGAAGACAGAGATATTATTCATGACTGCTTTCTATATTTAAAACAGCCTTTATAACTATATTGTTTATAATGTTTTGTGACCTAACAGAAATAATAACTATGACAGTTACTCCTGCTTCTTTAAATAAAATTGTTTGTGACACTAGAGAACAATATTGCCTTTACATTCCTATTACTATTTATTTAATTTTTAGTTATTTTTATACCAGAAAATATTTCAAAATGGAATTCTATGCTGCCATAAAAAAGAAGGAATTCTTACCATTTGCAGTAACCTGGATGGAACTGGAGAGCCTTATGCTAAGTGAAATAAGCCAGTCAATGAAGGAGAAACACCACATGATCTCACTCATTTGTGGATAGTAAAGAACATTATAAACTGATGAAAAAAAGGATAGATACAGAGGCAGTAAAGCATCAAAAAGACTGTCAAATTATAGCAGAAAGGTTAAGGAGAGGTAGGGTAGATAAGAGATCAACCAAAGGACTTGTATGCATGCATATAAGCATAACCAATGAACACAAGACACTGGGGAGTTAGGGTATGCCTGGAAGGGGGGGGGGCAATGGGAATATATGTATACATGTAACACATTAAAAAAAATCCAACATGAAAAAAAAATGTTTCAAATGAGTCTTGCTATCCAATAGCAACACATGGTGTGTAACATCGTTCCAAGTACATTTGATGCATATATTTTACAAACTTTGGAGGAGCAACCAATATTCATGCCAATAATACCAATATTTAGCCAATAGCACCAATATTCACAATGAATAGTGATGTGGTTTGAAGAAGTGATTTTTCCAAGTTGTATTTCCTTATAATCTTATTGGCTATACTACTCTCCTATTACCTTTTTACACACATGATATGGACTGCTCTTCTGCACTCAGCTCTCTCAGTAAACATTTTTACAAATTCACTCTCCTTACCTACCCAACCTTGTTTTTAGAAAATCCCCACCTTTCAAAGCCCATAGTTTTGTTAGTCTGAGCGAGGAGCTAGCAATATAAATAACTATTGCTGTTTTCAGAAGAGAACGCAGTCTCTCTCACACCAGACATTCCTGCACCTATGTTATACCCAGTACAATAGGCATCACAGAGGAAACAGTGTACAAGAGAAGAGTAAGGAAATATTTTCAGCAGCAGGTGCTTTGGCCCAATAAATGGAATTAGCAAAAGGGAAATATTTTCAGCAGCAGGTGCTTTGGCCCAATCAATGGAATTAGCAAAGGGTCCTTGCTCTATTATAGTGATGGTAATGATTTTTTTTTTTTTGGTTGCAATGAATAGTTGAATGAGGTAATAAAGCAACAGACAGACAATAAAATACTTTTAATTCATTTTTAAGTCAGCCTCCAAAAAAAAGCTAGGAGGCAATTTTAGCAATTGTGAGTCATTTTCTAAAGAGAAATGACAAAGTGATCATTTCTATAATCCTATAAAGTTTTAAATCTGGAAGTGTGTTTAAAGAGTCATGAAACAACTCATCCATAGAAATAAAACTAATCTTAAAATACATAATTTATGTTCTTATTTCTTAGTTATTCATAAAGAAAACCAAAGATGAAAGGACATGAGTGTTTTATGCAATTGATCCATTTAGATTAGATTTTTTTAAGAAATCCGTAAGATCTAAAACCTATGAATATAAATAATACCAAAAACTATAAATCTACTATGTTTTTCATTCCTCATAATATTTAATGAAGTCTTATAAAACACACTGAGTTGTTTCTCTCTCTCTCTCTCTCTCTCTCTCTCTCTCACTATATATATATATATATATATATATATATATATATATATATATATATATGACTATCATAGAGCAAGAAAACATTAGTATACTACTATGAAAGTCTTGGTTTAGTTCTTTCTCTGATCCACACTTGCAGTGTGTAGGAAAATTACTTAACCACTCTGATCTCAACTTCTTCATCTACATATCAAAAACATTCAACTAGGAATATATAATATATAATTTTCCACTTCAATATTTTCAAAAATATTCCATATGATTTCTTTTATATATTGTCTAGGAGAGAAAGCTTTGTCCCATTTACAAAGTAGCTTACCAAAAAATAAAAATATTCTTAGATAAAGTATAAAAAAATATTCGCTTTTAGTTAACTTCCCACACCTCAATAGAAAGTATACAATGGCTAAACATCAAATATACTCAAAATAAAGGAAAAATGACTGAAAATAGCTGGTTTATTTCAACATTTTTTGTGTGAAAACAAATTCTACTGTTCACTACTATCTTAAACTACTGAGATTAATTTTACAGAAGAATGATAAAATAGAGTCAATGATCTCTAAAAATGCAATATTAATTATCTGTTATAAGGCAGAAAACATCTTCTGAAGGATCATCTCAAAAATAATTATTTGGTAAGTATTTAAATCCATATGTGCTATGCATAAATTTACTGTAATCAAAGACACACAACAATATTTAAATAGTAACATTACTCTTTATTGCAATATATATGTAAAGTAGGTTTATTTACCTTTAAATGCCTCTATCTTATTAAGTGTTGATAGTAGAAAGACAAGATAAACAAAAATTCAAGTGTCTGAAAATAACCATTTCACAAATGTGTCCGGTGGAAAGAAGTTCTAACAATAAGGTAAATAGAGCATTTCAGGTTTTAAATTTTCATTTTTCTCTCTGATGATCAATCTTTTCATCATTTGTTATCACCACCAAATGTCTATATGCTGGTGATGATATTTGTTCAGGATCAGACTCTCAAAATCAAATAAACAAAAATTTTAAAAAAAGCTTGAGAGTTAAAGAACTCAAAACCATAAAGGTTTTATAAGTTCATCAATAGTGCTAATGTGTAAACAACCAGTAATAATTATATAGTTGAACATTTTGTCGTCCTTTAGAATATGAGAAATAAGCTGATGTACAACCCTTTATACTATAGATTTTAAGGTATTACAGCAATGGTGTGCTCATAGAAAATTGGCAATCTTTGTACAATTGAGGTTTCCTCCAAAATTACTTCCTCTAAACATTTAAGAAAATATTCCTTAATTATTTCATGTTCTCTTTCAATTGAATACTTCCTCTTAGTTCTTTCAAAACAATCACTTACAAAAAGAGCTCTTGAGAAAATTATCCTTACTTCTAAAAATTAGCAGAGGTTTTTCTTGATATTGAATGGAGAAACAAACTAGCTCCAGAGCTTCATTACCTAGAGTAGACCATCAAAATAACTGGTCCAGAACATCCTATTAGTACCAGAAACCATCAGGCAAAACGTCGAGCCCTTTCTTCGTTCTTGACAAATAGCTAGTCAAACAGCAACCTCAGAAATTTAAAACTTAATTTCCCCTCTCTGTTTGTTTTCAGTTCCACAAATTCTTTCAATTCAAAACAGCTCTTTAGGGTGGTATATATGTTTCCAGAATTCAGGTGGCAACACAATCGTTATACAAAGCAATATGTAAACAGATAGTGTCATTTTTAAAAATTAAAAGTCTTTGACTTTCAAATTATAGTCTCTAACATAGGTGTGAGGGACATACTTATTTAGACTTTGTAATTGCCTTCTACCCATGGTATTGTATTTTTTTTTTATTTCTACACATTTGAACATTTTTTCCTTTTTAGAATGTGAGAAATAAGCTGATGTAAGCCCTCTATACTATACATTTTAAGGTATTACAGCAAAGGTGTACTCATAAAAATTGGCAATCTTTTAATTGGCACATTTTCAGTCAAAGTGGATTTTTAAAAGGCATGACTATTTTAGCATGTCTGTGAAGTTAATTTAAAAATATTAATAAATAGTTATTGAGAAAATAGTCACAAAAATAAATCGGTTCTCATTTTTTTTCTCCTCTCATTTCAGACATTAAACTAAGAGTTGAGAAAGAAATATCATCAATGTTTCTTTACAGTGAATAACATTCACTGAAGTGCATATATTATTTTGTATATTATTGGGTATTTCCCTCAAATTCAATTTTATTATTTTGGAGATTGCTACAAGTATTCTAATATTAATTTAAACAGCTATTAAATGTTTCTTTAGAAAATTTATTAACACAGTTAATATTTAACACCCTAAATTCCCAGGATAATGATAATTTAAATGTAAATAAATGGCTGTAAATATTAATCTGACTTTAAAATCTGTTTACTTATTAAAACCCCATCATATTATTATTAAAAAACGTATTTGTAGAAAATAGCTTTTATTTAATTCTCTTATGTTAATTTCATTACATAATACCTTTTCACTCCATCAAATTAATAATAAGGAAAATCCATTAGAACACTAATCATTCTATCCATTCTCTTACTGACAAAAGCATAAATAATTTTAAACAGCAACCAGTGGTACTGATCCAAACATATTCCAATAAATTTTACTTGTAACACCATATAAGTACAGCATTCATGAAAAGATCACTTTAATAAAAAACACCAATTTATATAGTTTTTCTTTTCCCTTCAGTATTTGTCTTTAAAAAATTTCTTGCCAAACTTTACTACATAAGCATGTCTTCTATCTTTGCTGCTGCCAAATCCTTTAATCTTTTAATGAAGTGAATGCTTCATTTATCTAAATTAATTTTGTGTTAGTGTCTTTAGTCTATATATATTATCAATATAAAATATGCTAGCAACAGTTTCATTCCAATCAAAATGTCAAATATTTTGTTAACATAATAGCATCAATAATACAATTCTATTTATTAGTCTAAGATCTTTCAATCAAAAACTTCATTTCTACAAATTATTATTTCAGCATAATGAAAATAATTTGCACTTGTATGACTTACTTTATACCCATGAAAAATTTTCATTCACTTGAGACTACAGACAGTGCTTTAAAATGTGTAATTTTGTAAAGATTAAAATATGTACAGCCTATGTCAGTATATTAATTTCCCAGTACAAAATCTTTGATTTGTATGGTAGTGTCTAAAAGTTTCCCTCCCACCAAAACATTTATGATGAATATATCTGAAAAGTCATCACAACTTTCAATGTGTTTTTTTTCAGTCAAAAGTAAAAATCCAAATATAAAAATGCCGTTTTTTTGGAATGCTTCATTTACACTAACATAAAATGTTATAAAGCTTTTATGGTAAATATTTACATTCCTTTCATATTACATTTCAATGAAAGCACTAACTTTGCACACTGTGCCCTTTCAGAAGTGGATTACGGGGTTAATATCTACAAAACAACACTCTCAAAGAAAATCAGTGAAGCAAAGATAAAAAAAATGATATCCAAGTTCAAGGGCTTTTTACGTATCTAATTTTAATGTCATTTAAATTGTACCAAATAACAAAAATTATAAAAAGTGGACTGCCGATGATCCTTACCTTCTTGAACCGCTTGAAATGGGTTGTTGCCATCAACAAATGTCACCGAAAATGTAATTTTCTCAGTCTGTAAGATCTCCTCATTCTGGTTGAGGTCGCCAACTGCTGTGCGAAACACCTCATCATCCTTTTTGGCAGATTCATCAAAAATTGCTCCTAGAAAGAAGTGAGTGTTGCCATTAAACAATAACATACATATTCTGTCATGTCTACTGGAAATAAGTCAAAGCAATTCATGTATTTGAAAATGTATATTTTGACGTAAAGCATGCAGATTATTACTGAAACACATTGTATTGAAAGAGGTGTGATAGTTAAGCAGGACTTTAGTTAATTCTTTCAAATGGAAATGATGAATAATACATCAAAGTGTTATTACATGGGGAGCATTGCTAAGAATTTAGTAAGTACAAAAAGCTTTAAAAAGGACCAAGAGATTAATACAGTGAATGACTTATATCATGAGATCTTTAGGAATTCATAGCTTTGAAATACTTTTTTTATTCTCCTGAATAATAGGAGATAAAATCAGGAAGCTTTCTGAGAGCTTACTTATAAAGTATTGAAGAATAAAACTTATAGTACAATTTTAATTTATTTTTATTTTCTACTTTCCATTTTAAAAACAATGATTTCAGGTTTTTTTTTAATAGTAGTAAATTCAATAATACTGTAGAAAATTTAAAGATAGATAAATCTCTCAGGAAAGGTAACTAAGAAATATTTCCTAAAAAACTAACATTAATTCTTAGTAGATAATCATGGCATCCTTTCATTTATAGATGATGATGATGATGATGATGATGATGATGATGATGATAAGAGTGTGATTAACATTTATTGGGTATTTGTCAGCACCATTTTGGTTAAATTCACCATTTTTAAGAATAAACTGATTTTCAAATTGTGCCTGTGATTCATTAAGTATAAGACCATGACCAAGGGATTTCATATTCCATTCCTCATATTCTTCGTGTTTAATAATAATACCTATCTTTAAGATTATTAAGGATTTTAAAGATTAACCATGTAAAATATAAGTAAATAGTGGTAACTAAGAAGTTTTCATTAAATGCTAGTGTTTTCTTATTTTTAAATACTGTGATATAAACAATCTTTATCGTTTTCTATTAACTTTTCCACATTACAATATCCCATTTTAATCCTTAAAATAATTATATAATATGTATGTGCACGCTATTGCAATACACATCCAGTTACAACAATTAAGGTTAAGAACAAGAGATATACGGAAATTCCCATGGTAAGAGCCAGAGTCCTTCCTTACCTATGTGATTCCAATGTCCTTACTCTAAATCATTACAGAATACCGCCTTCCAAAATTATACCCATCAGGTATAAAAAATGTTTATGAGGATCCTGACTTACAAATATAGGAAATTCTTTCGCATTTTGTCATGCATGCTTTATTTGTATTCAGAGTGATTTCTTCAGGCAGGCACACAATTTCAAAGTGTTTACTTTTTTAATATAAGCATTTTGGTCAATGTACCTTTTGTCTTTTGAATAAACCATGCTGATAAAAACAGTCACACACCTCAGGGTCAATAACATGACAAAAAGTAACTATATGTTCATATCTACATACATATCCATATAAACATTATATGTTTCTTGACTATCCTTTGTGGTGTGTATATATAAAAAATGAAAAATATATTTTTCATATATAAGTTTACACATATATAGGAAGAAATATATATAGAATATACACAGATAAAGAAGACCCATCTACCAGTGGTGTTGATTTTATACCTCTGTTACTAGAGCTCCAAGTTTCCCAGTGAAATTCAGATCACAATATTAAACATATGCTATCATCAAAGTCAAGACCTGATAAAGCAAGGGTGAAAATATGTCCACTTCTGACAAGTCTGGCAGGTTATTTTGATCTCTCTACCCTAAGTGGCCTCACCTTGACAGGGAGATGATTAATTTTTGTTATAGAGGCCATGACGATGTGAACTTGGTACTAACTACATTGACCAGCCTCTCTAACCTTTTACTTTTCATTTCTTACCTAATTTGAATATCTGGCCAAGACTAAGAGCATGAGAAAAAAAGGAAGAATTTTTAAAAACAAATTCATTAAGTGCTCCCTAATTATATTATGTAGCTATTAGCCAGAATATTAACATTTTGATATAATCAAATGTACATAAGAGACATTTTTGCCTATCCTGTCATTTCTAAATCATAAAGAAATCTATTTTAGAAACTAAGACTTTAGGAAAATATTTAGGCAATAAATATTAGATTTATCTTTCTAATTTTAAGCCACATTCACGAAAACTCATTTTAATGTGCAATAATTACTATTAGTCTAGATTAATCATTACATTGAAATATAATACTATCAGATTCAGATACACACATTTCTTTAATAATTTGTAGAAAGTGTGATATAAATATAATGAGTTCATTTTAAACCAAATAATCTAAATATCACTTCACAAAGAAGTTATTAATATTTATATAGAGACCCTTTAGCTTGTCATCTCTTCTAAATGGGTCTTCCAAAAGACTTTTTATGGCAGGTGATGTTATTGATTTCTACTGAGTATTGGTAATACATTTTTTAAAAATATATTTTATTGATTTTTTACAGAGAGGAAGAGAGAGGTATAGAAAGTCAGAAACTTCGATGAGAGAGGACATTGATCAGCCGCCTCCTGCACACCCCCTACTGGGGACATGCCCACAACCAAGATTCATGCCCTTGACTGGAATCGAACCTGGCACCTTTCAGTCCACAGGCTGACACTCTATCCACTGAGCCAAACCAGTTTCGACTGGTAATACATTTTTAATGAACGCATTCTGTTATTATCTGACAGAACACTTAAACTTCCCTTAAACATTACACCCAGCTTAATAAAAGCTTGAAACATGCAGAAATTATAGCAAATTAGTCAGTTTTGTGTTATATTAATATATAGTGAAAGGAAATACACAAAAGAAGCAGTTCACTTTTCCGCAAACAGCAAGGAAGTACACAGAAGAAGCAATCTATCTTACCTCACAGGCTTTAAATTCAATTATCTATCTACTTCTTTCATCAATTATAAAAATATCATTTTGATTTTGCTTTGTACTAAAAGATTATATACAGCATTTTGTATTAAATACAAATATTCTGAAAAACTGGTAAGTTACATCTATTTATATTTCGCATTGGCCAAACAGGAAGAAAGAATAATTAAGCAACAGGAAAGAAAAGGAATACCTCTTAAATATTCCTCTTACACCAATTTGTACCTAGTCATTTCCATTGTTAATGGTTGATGATCTGTTCCTCCAATGGGAGTGAAAAGAAAGGTTTTATTTATCTTTACATAAAGAGATTATATGTACATGTGGGGATGCGTATATGTTTTTAAATACAAACTAAATCATGTGTATTTATCTTGTATTTCATGCATTAGAAAAATTATATAATTTACATTAATATACAAACATGGTGATGTCTTAATATTTTATTGTTGAGAAAGTCAATTTTTATAAGATAAAATTACACAATTTTTTATTGTTTAAAGTTTTACATATGTCTCCCCAGCCATTGAACTCCCTCACCTCTCCCACCCCTTAGGGCAAACTCTCACCATCCCAGTGTCTGTGTCCATTGGTTATGCTAATATGCATGCATACAAGTCCTTTGGTTGCTCTCTAACCATCCCCCTTCCCTTGCCATTTATCTCTGAACCTATTTTTGTTCATTAGTTTGTGTTGATCATTATATCCCATATATGAGTAAGATCATGTGATATTTTTCTTTCTCTGACTGGCTTATTTTGCTTAGCATAATGCTCTCTGGTTCCATCCATGTTGTTGCAAATGGTGAAAGTTCCTTCTTTTATATAAAGGCGTAGTATGCCACTGTGTAGTTGTACCACAGTTTTTTAATCCACTCATCTGCTGATGGGCATTTAAGCTGTTTCCAAATCTCAGCTATTGTAAATTGTGCTACTATGAACATAGAGGTGCATATATCCTTTCTGATTGGTGTTTCTGGTTTCTTGGGATGTAGTCTTAGAAATGGGATTACTGGGTAAACTGGGAGTCCCATTTTTAGTTTTTTGAGGAAACTCCACACTGTCTTCCACAATGGCTGCACCAGTCTGCATTCCCACCAGTAGTGCACAAGGGTTCCTTTTTCTCCACATCCTCACCAGCATTTGTCCTTTGTTAATTTATTGATGATAGCCATTCTGACAGGTGTAAAATTACACAAATTTAAAATTTAAAATATGCCGAAACCAGTTTGGCTCAGTGGATAGAGCGTCGGCCTGCAAACTGAAAGGTCCCAGGTTTGATTCTGGTCAAGAGCATGTACCTTGGTTGCCGGCACATCCCGAGTAGGGGGCGGGTAAGAGGTAGCTGATTGATGTCTCTCTCTCATCGATGTTTCTAACTCTCTATCCCTTTCCCTTCCTCTCTGTAAAAAAATCAATAAATATATATTTACAAAAAAGATATGCTTGCAAAATAAAATTTTTAGAAGAAGTTACTAACTCAATCAACACTATAATTTTCAAAAATATTCTAATCTTTTCTACCTCCAGGTGTTTTTCATGATTTTGCCTCCACCATGGATATATTCTTTATCTCCTTAGCAAAATATCATTTCCTGGGCCATAAAAACTATTTTTATGCTTAGAATGTCTACAAGTGATCCTGAATACATTAGCTACTCAAGAACAGTAACTGATTAAATTTCCTTATATATAGTTAGGCATAATTTTGTAAAATAGAATACTTAAGTTAAAATAAATGATTAAAAATGTAAGTAGGGACAAAAGTTGACTTGCAAATGTACTTGCTTGTGAATTTATAATCACAGGCATTATCATGATGCCAGAAGACCCAAATTTTCAGCAAGGTATTAATCATACATTCATAATGTTAGTTTAAATATTTAAATTATATTTCTCTTATAAATATAAGAAGAAAGAGGTGGAAACAGTTTAGCTGCTAAAACAGAAGAGAAAATCAAATGTCTTCAACTAGCTCAATATTTTCTCTAAAAATGTTGGGAAAGGTTTTGATATATATCTTGAATAAAATTTTCTACATACAGAATTAGTATAATTACTGAAAGATCTATATATTTCATTTATATAGCTAACAGACCAAGTAATATTTAAAACAATTGATTCTAAAAATCAAAAACAAGAATCAACACATCCATATTACCATTGTATGATTTATTTATGATTAAAATAGTATCATTTAAAATACACATATGAAACAATTGCTCCCCTAAAAAGTATGGTCAATATTCATAGATACAAATAAAATAAAAGATAGCTAATCATTTTTAGTCACAGAATTCAAACTTGACTCATTTAATTTTGCCAAAAATTTGTACATAGTCTTTTTAAAATAAAATTTTCAGAGGTTTTATCTTCAGTGAATTTTTCTTTTCCTTTGAAGCAACACATTGATTCTCTTGGCTTTTCTCTGTGCCTTTTATCCTCTTCCTTTTCCCCTTCTTCCCATGTATTAATTCACCCATCCAATCAACACAGACAGTCATCAAAGCTGACACAATCATTTAAATCTATTCCATGTTAAATCAGTCCATAGCAGAATAAAGATGTCTCATTCAGATGATAATTAAATTAGGCAATTTTGTAATTCATAAACTCATACTGAAAGAAATTTAAATAACATATACATAAGTTCATACTTCAGAAATTGTATTGAATAGATTTGAAGTGATTTGACCAAAATTACACAGCCAAAAATGAGAAGGGGTACAGTATAATCTACATTTTCTGGTTTCAAGTTTGGTGCTATTTTTTCCATAGTAAACTTTTTTATTTTTTCATTTCAAATATTCACTTTATAAAATAAAAAAATATATATACATATACTAGAGGCACAGAGCATAAAATTCATGCATGTGAGAGGGATGTCCTTCAGCCCAGCCTGCTTCCTCTCCATTCTGGGATGCTTTGAGGGATGTCCGACAGCCATTTTAGGCCCAATCCTACTTGGACATCCTTCTCAAAATCTAGGACTGCTGGCTCCCAACTGCTCACCTGCCTGCCTTCCTGACTGCCCCTAACCACTACCCTGCCAGGCTGATTGATGCCTAACTGCTCTCCTGCCAGCCTGTTTGCCCCTAACTGCCCTCCTCTATGGGCCCGGTCACCCCTAACTGCCCTCCCCTGCAGGTCTGGTCACCCCTAAGTGCCCTCCCTTGTAGGCTTTGGTCCCCACAACTACCCTTCCTTGCAGGCTTGGTCACCGCCAACTTCCATCCTATGCCAGTCTGGTCACCCCTAAGTGTACTCCTCTGTTGGCTTGATCACCCACAATTGCCCTTCCTTGCAGGCCTAGTCCCTGACAACTTTCCTACCCTGCTGGCCATCTTGTGGTGGTCATCTTGTGTCCACATGGGTGCAGGCATCTTGTGTGTTGGAGTGATGGTCAATCTGCATATTACTCTGTAATTAGATAGGATAGAGGCCTGGTGCACAGATGGGGGTCAGCTGGTTTGCCCTGAAGGGTGTCCCAGATCAGGGTAGGGGTTCTCTTGGGGTGTGGGGTGGCCTGGATAAGGGGCCTGTGATGGTTTGCAGGTCAGCCATGTCCCCTGGGCTGGGTCAAATGGAAGTTCCATTTTTAGTTTTTTGAGAAAAAAAAAAAAAAATGAAGGCCCTGGCATCTGAGATTTATTTATCTTCTACAATTGAAACTTTGTTGCCTTAAGCACAGGCCTGCGCTGGCCAGGGTGTGCGGAAACTTTGGCTTTCTCCATTGCCAAGGGCAACCCAAGCCTCCCTCCTGCTCTCCCTCTGGCTATAGCCATCTTGGTTGGGCTAATTTGCATACTCAGTCTTGATTGGCTGGTGGGTGTGGCTTTTGGACATAGCTTGTGGGTGTGGCAGAGGTGTAGTCAATTTGCATATTATTTTTTATTAGATAGAGTGTGTGTGTGTATGTTAGATACATAATAGATTATGTCATCCATATATATTTACATATATGCACATAAACACACATAAATATAAAGTTGTTCCTCAGTATCCATTCATGGTTGCTTTTAGGACCTACCATATATACCCAAATCCGCAGATGTTAAAGTCTCCTACATATTTTCATATAATATATGTACATTCTCTGCATACTTTAAATAAGCTTTAGATTACATATTTTATCTACTACAATGCAAATGGATGCAATTAGACATTGTACAGTGTTGCTTAGGGAATAATGACAAGAAACCATCTATACATGTTCAGTACAGATGTAATCATTGTAGGCCTAACTATATAGTACCCATCAAAAACAACATATTTTTCCCCCAAATATCCGCAGTTGGTTGAAACTACAGATCTGGAATCTACAGATATGGAAGACTGCCCATATATATAATAACTAGTATGACTCCTGAAAGTTAGCATATCAAATTTATTTAGTAGAAGCCAGGAGCTATTTAAATTTGAATCATACTTAAAACCTGAACATTATATCTTTTTACTTAAAATTTATGCCCCTTTGACTTGGAAGCATCAACAATTTATCTTAGCTAGTTAAAGACAAAAGGATAGCTCTTGGTTCTGGGATAGTTTATTGGTCATTGTAGGATTGACAGTTCAGCAGACATTTTGGAAATTGTTAAATTAGCTTATGACCCCATTGTTTTCGATGCTTGTATTCCCAAGTAGGTTTTTGGTGTTTTTTTGTTTGTTTGTTCAGTTTTGTTTTTTGCATTTAATACTAATGGTGCACTGGGCATACATATTAGTTGTACTGTACAAAGATATCCAAATCAAAATATCTATAACTGGCCAAAACCACTTTGGCTTAATGGATAGAGCATCGGCCTGCGGACTGAAAGGTCCCTGGTTCGATTCCAGTCAAGGGCATATATCTTGGTTGCGGGCACATCTCCAGTAGGGGGCATGCAGGAGGCGGCTGATCGATGTCTCTCTCTCATTGATATTTCTAACTCTCTATCCCTCTCTCTTCCTCTATGTAAAAATCCAACAACATATATATATT
This sequence comes from Lasiurus borealis, assembly GCA_004026805.1. Taxonomy (NCBI): domain Eukaryota; kingdom Metazoa; phylum Chordata; class Mammalia; order Chiroptera; family Vespertilionidae; genus Lasiurus; species Lasiurus borealis. Next base: position 21,449 of record PVJN01009953.1, read on the forward strand.
ATTTTTTTAAAGAGATCTATAACTGTTTTTCTGCATCTACTCATTGTATTTCTTCCAATGCCAGGGGAAATTGTGCACACATTGCAAGAGGAAGAGAAATAATCAAAGACAGTATAAATTTGATGAATTTCAGATTTCTCCTTTCTTTTACTCTCCATTTATATTATTCAGTTCACAAAAGAACTAGGTTGAACATATTCAATACTAAAGAACAACAGAGAAATTAGAATTGTAACTGAATGAAATTGGCATTTTCTATATTACTTAGCATCTTAAGCATATAGACTAGCTACTATTTCAGTGGGACACTATTACAAGAGAGTATTTTTGTGTATGTATGTGTGTGTATTTATGTATATATATATATATATATATATATATGTATATGTATACATATATACATATACATATATATGTATGTATTTTTCCCAAATGACATTAATTATATTGAGATATAATAATTAATTATTAGAAATGTATCAGTAGTCTCTCTCATTTAAAATAATTTTCATAATATGTATTACTCATATTTTCATAGGCAGAAAGTGAGGTTTTTAGAACTCTTTTTCCCCCTTAAATTTAGAGGTATATTTTCCTCAGTTCATTTTATGTAACTGTTGATAAGCACTCTGACTAAGAAAGTAAACCAAAACAATAACTTCAATCGATGGAAATAAAGTGCTGGAAATTCACCAAATTCATGACAATTAGCAAATATTATACTGAATCAGAAGCAATTTCACTCTGCTCTGCTTCTCTCAGGTTTATAATAATCAAAATAACAACAGTGAAAGCAATTAACATTTATTAGTAATGAGCACTGTACTAAGTGGTTCACTGGCATTATTTCTTTTATTTTTTATGAAATTCCTTTCACAGAAATTAGGTTCAGATTAAGTAATTTTCCAAAGACCCAAAGCTAGTCATAATTGTGGCAGAGTTCACAGCTCTCAGTTTGAAGCCTAACTTCCTGAAAAACTATGAGCTTTATATCTGGCCATATATTCATTATACTGAATTTCTATATTACTAAGTGATATGTGTATTTTAATTTTCATAAATATCAAAATGAAATTTTATTTGTATATTACAATTCTCAAGTAGGTTTTAATCTTTTTGTTTGATAATTTTAAATATTTTTTATTTATTGTTGAAAGTATCACAGATATTCCCCTTGTGTGTTTTTTCCTTTGATCCCCTCCACCCTGCATGGACCCCTACCAGGCCTTTATCCTGCACCCACCCCTGCAAGGGCTATGCATATAATGCATACAAATTCCCTAGTTAATCTCTCCTCACCCCACTCCCATTGCCTCCCTTCTGAAATTCATCAGTCTGTTCCATGTTTATATGTCACTGGATCTATTTTATTCATCACTTTATTTTGTTCATTAGATTCCACATGAGTGAGATCATGGGATACTTATATTTCTCTGACTGGCTTATTTAGCTTAGCATAATACTCTCCATGATGTTGCAAATGGTAAGAGTTCATTCTTTTTCAGCCATGTGGCATTCCATTGTGTAGATGTACCATGTTTTCTGTATCCACTCATCTGTTGATGGGCATTTGGGCAGTTTTCAAATCTTAAAAATTGCAAATTGCACTGCAAGGAACATAGGGGTGCATATATTCTTTCTGATTGGTACTTCTGGCTTCTTAGGGTATATTCCAAACATGGAATCAATGGGTCAAACGGGAGTATTTCTAACTAGGCTTGGTTTCCAAAAATTTTATATAAATTTTTGCTTAGCTATTATAGATATGACTAGAGTTCCATTGCATGATACTAATGCAAGAATAGGCTTTCCTTCCCCTGGCTTCACTCCCCACTGCCCAGGAGCATGGCTCCTGTAGCTCTTTTGCCACTCCCCCTCCCCCTCTTAGCAGGTGTCCCATCTCTCCCAGCTGCTCTGAGCCTGTATATGCAAATTAACCCATCATCTTTGTTGGATTAATTTGCATACTCACTCTGGCTGTGGGCGTAGCAGAGGTACAATTTACATGTTTATCTATTATTAGTTAAGATATTTGCCACTATAATTTAAACTATTATGTAAAGAATATTTTCACACATTTTTTCTCAAAATTTATGTTTACATTTATTTTGAACTATGTCCTATAAACAAGTAATTAAATAGATGTAAATTTCTAAACTTTAATTTAAATGGCAATTTTTCCAGTTACTTTAAAACATTGTTATGTGAGTTCCAATATCTTATGCACTTGTTATAAGTAAAGGGTTTAAAACAAATCTCTAGCCTTCCATTTTTATGAAGTTAGAATTTTTTTTCACTTTAGTGACTAATGATCCTATCAGAAGGACAATGTCAGAGTCATTGACTTTCTATATTAAACACTTTTAATAATATACTTGGGTTTGTAATATTCAAATTATAACCAGGTACAGAAACTGGCTGGCTCATTATCTCCCAATGTCTAATGCTAACTTAGCATTTTGCTCATTAAGTACACTATAATATTGACTTCTATTTCACCCACCATAATTATTTAGTTTATAGATAAGCATCATTCTTTTTTATAGAAAGATAATCAAGCTGGAAGAGGATATCGCCAATATCACAGAGGGAATTAGTTATAATATAATAAAGGCAGATATAATTAGAGGAAGATAAAATTTCACAGGTCACTAAAGTGATTACACAAAAAGATTTGAAGATATATTGTACTATTTAAAATGTTTATATTGTCAATATATTTAAATTCTCATTTTTCCTCAATATATTATATTAAAATGACTTAAAATGAACCTAAGACATTATATTAAGTAAAATAAGCCAGATACAATATGTAAAATACTATATGAATCCACTTATATGAAGTAGTACTTATAGTCAAAATCATTGAGACAGAAAGTGGAATGTTGGTTGCCCTGGGGTTAAGCAATAAGGACAATGAAGAGTTATACTTCCAGGTATGTTGAGTTTCAGTTTTACAAGTTGAAAAGAGTTTGGAAATGGATGTTGATGATGGTAGTACAATGTTATGAATGTCTTTAACAACAAACTGCACATCAAAATTATATATTTTATGTTATATGTATTTTGCCATCATAAAAAGTTGGAAAAAGCATGGCACAGTTTAATGCTTTAATTTTTCCACATTTTATACTGAATCTGTGAAGCAATCCAGAGCATCCTGCCCTGTGTTTCAGTACCTTTCTCTGTATCACACCTGTAATTGTAACAATGTCCTTTCATTGGAAATTTCACTTCTATGACAAGAACAAAAAGAACTGGTTTGTGAAAGGGGACTTTTGAAACTTTGCACAGTAAGTAAAAATCTTCCCAAATTGAAAGGATACACTTAAAAAATAATAAGAAAGAAAGTCGCTTCCTGAAAAGTATGTTCACTGAGAAGACATGCAGATATTTTTAGAAACAGAACAGATTTAACTTCTTTCCTCCAGTAACAATTCACTAGATCCTTCTGTATTTTTTAAGACACTTTGGAAAATGTCAATATTTTAGGTTTTTTATTAGCTATAAGTGGTTGCAAAATGGACCCAGTATCTTTTACCTATCAAGATATTTATCATAATCATAGTTTTTACTATCTATCAGTCAAATACTTATGGAAAATCAACTTTCAAATACTATACTATATTAAGTAATTACTTGAGAGTCAATAAATCTTACAAGAAATGATCAAAATTATCATTGTGAATTTTATTCTTAAGAAAAAAGGAATAATAGTTTTAAACTTTGAATTTTCTGTTAAGTAGTTCTCTTCCTTCTCATGTTAGAGATGAAAACACTGAGAATAAGAAGTTAGGACAATTACCCAATCACAAAGATAGAAAGCAAAAGAGCTGAGGAGCTAAATCTAGAACTTTCTAGATTCTAAAACCTATAGTTTCTATATTAATGAACTATATCTACACTAAAAGCTCAATCCATTCTGAAAAAAAATGATTTTAGATTAACATGTGATGAAAAAGACAGAAAAATTGTGATTTTAATGAATCGCTTTAGACAGTTTGTTTCAATGGCATGTTGTATATAGTGCATCTTTTGAAGAAAATGAAAAAAATTAATAAAAAAGCTAATAACTTAAATGAACTATAGGCCATATAAGAGGAGATGAGAGAGAATATATTATGGTCTTTAATTAACCAATGGAAAAATGATGTAAACAGTCAAAATATGTCCAATAGAAATACTGACTTATGGCACTTGATATAGAGAAATTGAGCATAGAACCCCAGTTTAAAAAAAAAAAAGTCAAGTTTGAAAAAATTCTATGGCATTGCTGTTATGTGAGACACTTAGGTAAATATATATATATAGAAAGCATAATCATAAACAGATTACCAGAGATCCTCTACTATTATTTCATTTCTTAAGATTGTATTATTTTCAATATAAACAACTATAAATATATTTTTACCCCATCCTACAAATATTGGGGTTTCCAAATTAAAAGTAAATGTTTTGATTCCCAAATTGAGAAAAAATATGTATGTGTGGATTCCTGTTTGCAGGTATACAGATGTTGCTATGTTGAGCTATATATGCATTTCAGAGATTTACAAAAGTGTTCCTGATTTAATGATGAAGGAATTTAAAAATATTTTCTTGATCTGGAATTTGGATAAAATATATACAATGTATATCAAAATAATATGAAAGTAATTTATATTTGAAGATACTATCATGTATTTAAAAATGTAATTATCTTTATATCTTCTCTTTTATTAAGGAATCAGCTTCCCAAACTTTAGGATATCGGATGTGAGAGGATATAAGGCACCTTTTATGAGCCCATTTTAAATAAAATTAAGAAGTTGAATCTCTCCATGTTGCACATGGTATGAGTTCTTTCTCCTTCCTTCCTTCCTTCCTCCCTCTCTCCCTCCCTCCCTCCCTCCCTCCCTTCTTCCTTCCTTCCTAGATATTTAGAAGTAAAGTTTTATACATATCTCCTTTTTCCCCAATTGACATCCCCCCAGGCATTCCCTCTCTGGGCAAGCTCCCACCATCTCAGTGTCTGTGTCCATTGGTTATGCTAATATGCATGCATACAAGTTATTTGGTTACTGTCTAACCTATCCCCTTTCCCTACCATTTGTCTCTGGTTCTATTTCTCATGAAATTATGTTGATCATTATATCCCATATATTCTGCTACATTGTCAAATTCATTTATTAGGTCGAGTCATTATTTGATTGAGTCTTTGGGGTTTTCTATGTATAGTATTATGTCATCTGAGAATAAGTACAGTTTTATTTCTTCTTTTTGTCTAATCACTATGGCTAGCACATCCAGTACTATGTCGAACAGGAGTGGTGATAGTGGGCATCCCTGTCTTGTTCCTGTTCTTAGGGGAAATGAATTTAGTTTTTGCCCATTGAGTATGATGTTGGCTGTAGATATGTCATATAGAGATTTTATTATGTTGAGGTGTGATGCCTCTCCTTCCACTTTGCTGAGAGTTTTTATAAAAAAAGCATGTTAGATTTTGTCAAATGTTTTTTCTGCATCAAATTGATATGATTATGTGATTTTTATCTCCTAGATTGTTTATGTGATGTATCATACTTATTGATTTGTGGATATTGTAACATCTTTGCATCGCCGGAATAAATCTCACTTGGTCGTGGTGAATGATCTTTTTAATATATTGCTAAATATGATTTGCTAGAATTTTGTTGAGAATTTTAGCATCTATATTCATCAAGGATATTCTCTTTTTTTGTGGAGTCTTTACCTGGTTTTGGGATTAGGGTAGTGATGGCTTCATAGAAAGAGCTTGGAAGTGTGCCATCCTCTTGAATTTTTTGTAATAATTCGAGGAGGATAGGTTTTAGTTCTTTAAATGCTTGGTAGAACTTCCTAGTAAAGACATCTGGACCAGGGATTTTGTTTGCTGGAATATTTTGATCACTGTTTCAATTTCTTCAGTAATTACAACCTATTCAGATTATTTTATTCTTTTTGAGTTTTGAGATGTTGTATTTTTCTAATAATATGTCCATTCTATCTAGGTTGTCCATTTTGTTTGAATAGAGTTGTTCATAGTATTTATTCACAATCATTTGTATTTTGGTGAGACCAGTTGTTACTTCACCAATTTCATTTCTGATTTTGTTTATTTGGGTCATCTATTTTTGCTTCTTGGTGAGCCTGGCTGGAGGTTCATCAATCTTGCTATCCTTTCAAAGAACCAGCTCTTGGTTTTATTGATCTTTTGTATTTTTGTTTTTTGTTTTTGGTCTCTATATCGTTTATCTGTACTCTGATCTTTATTATCTCCTTCTTTCTGCTTATGCTGGGCTTTTGTTGTTGCTCTCTTTATAACTCTTTGAGTTGTAGGGTTAGATAATATATTACTATTGTTTCTTGTTTTTTGAGGAAGGCCTGTAGAGCTATGAACTTCCCTCTTGAGACTGCTTTCACTGTGTCCCAAAGATTTTGGATTGTTGTGTTTTCATTGTCATTTGTTGCCATGATGCTTGTTATTTCTTCTTTGATCTCTTTGGTAAATCAATCATTATTTAATGCTAGTTAGCCTTTAGGTGATTAATTTTATTGTTTTTATTTAAAGTTATTATTGATAGGTACATGTTTGTCACCATTTTTATTCTTTATGCCTGTGTTCCTTCTTTGCTTCCTATTTCTTTTTTTTTTACAGCAGATTCTATAGCATTTTTAGCATTTCTGGTTTGCTGGTAATGAGGTCCCTTATTCCCTTTTTTGTCTGTGAAGCTCCTGATTTCACTCTCAAATTTAATTGATAGCCTTGCTGGGAATAGTATTCTGAAATTCAGAACCTTCCTTTGCATGACTTTGTATATTTCATTCCATTCCCTTGCAGCCTGATGTGTTTCTGTTGAAAAATCAGTCACTAGTTTGATGGGGGATCCTTTGTATGTAACTTTGTCTCTCTCTGGCCACCTTTAAGATTCTTACTTTGTCATTGGTGTTTGCCAATTTAATTATAATGTGTCTTGATGTCAGTCTTTTGGGGTTCATTTTTTTGGAACTCTGAGCTTCTTGAACATGTGTGAATTTTTTCTTCCCTATATAAGGGGAGTTTTCTGTCATTATTTCTTCACACTGGTTTTCTATTCCTTGCTCAGTTTCTTCTCCTTCTGGCACCCTTATTATGAAGATGTTATTTCATTCCACATTGTCCCAAAGTTCCCTTAGGCCAGTGGTTGGCAAACTGTCACTCTGTTGACTAATAAGTATGCCGACCACAGAATAGGGACTTAATCACAAGGAACAGCAATAGCCTGTAATTATTGGAATTGAGAGTCTAAGTCAGTGGTCAGCAAACTCATTATTCAACAGAGCAGCAAACCAAGGCTGGGGAGCCACATCTGCGGTTTGCCCACTACTGCCTTAGGCAATTCTCCTGTTTTTTAAGTGTGTGTGTTTTTTTTCTTTCTTCATACAGCTCTACTTGGGTGTTTTTTCCTACCTTGTCTTTTAACTCAAGATGCAGTCCTCTGCTTCTTATAGTCTACTGTTGATGCTTTCAATTGAGTTCTTTATTATAGCAATGTCATTTTTCATTTCTTCTTGGTTCTTCTTCATTTTCTCTTGGTTCTTACACATATTATTGAATTTGTCTTCCAACCTTTTCAGCATCCTTCTGACCATTGTTCTGAATTCTTTCTCTGACATATTGCTTGCCTTCATTTTGTTTACTTCCTTTTCTGGTGATGCCTCCTTGTCTTTCATATGAGCGCTCTTTCTCTGTCTCTGATCACTCCTCTCAGGGTGTCTGATTATGTAGTTCTCCATCTCTCCTTTCTGTAGACGATATCTGACTTTTCCATCTTCAGATTGGTGTTTAATTTGCCAATTCCAGGTGTGTGTTGCTCAAATTAGCTGATCCTTCTACACGCTTTGTCTCCACCTGGGCAAACTATTTAGGCACCTGAGGTAGGGTGGCTAAAGACCTGGGATGTTTGCTGGTTAGCAGTTGAGGAAGCTGGTCCTTGTGTGTTGTGGTTGTAGGGTCCTGGTTGAAGGTAAGGTTGGTCTTCCAATCACAGTCACTCTCCCCTTTAAGATGGTGAAATCTCTGCAGCAGAGCTGGCCACTCCAGGAGAGATTTCACCAGCAGTATAGGGTGCCTGGCCAGAAAAGCCAGGTCTAGCAGTCCCTAACAGTCCCTTGGAATACAGCTGTCATCCACAAATACACTCTCCCTACATGTCTACACACTCTCCCTTTGTTCTGTCACTCACACACAATCTTGCAGCCTACTGTCCTGTCGGCAGCGACCTTGAATCCAAGTTCTTGCTTTTTTATAGTGGCATAGTATTCTGTTATGTAAATTTATCACAGTTTTTAAGAGAAATAAGCCAGTCAGAGAAAGATAAATATCACACAATCTTACACATTTGTGGAATATAATGAACAACATAAAATGATGGATTAAAATAGGTCCAGAGACACAGAAGCATCAAACGCACTGTTGAGCCTCAGAGTAAAGGCAGGGGAGGGTGATATGTGAAGGTAAGAGGTCAACCAAAGGACTTATATGTGTACATATAAGCATAACCAAATGACACAAACAGTGGAATGGGGAAACGTGCTGGTGGGGTGGGGGGGGCAAGTGAGGGAAGGTCAATGGGGGGGGAGGAGACATATGTAATATTTTCAACAATAACAAATTAAAAAAATAAAGAAAGTAAGTCTCAAAATAGTTCAGAAAGTCTTCACTGGACTCTACTTGGAGCTTGAAAAACTTGTTAGATTTTTAAATGACTTTAAAGCAAGCCATACCATCATGATTCTCAATTCTGGCATCTTTGGTTTTGTCTCTTTAACCAATTCTCATATTTTCATTTTCTCCCTATTTTTCTTTCCTTTTGATTAGTGACACCAATACTTCTACACAATTATTATTGTCCTCCATTTTGACAACTTCATTCCATGTTAATATTATTCCAATAATATTTTCAACTCCTTGATGGAAGACTGCTGTCTTGGAGTAAATTCTAATTTTCTTTAGAGAACATTGGACAACTGGATATTTATTTTTTCCACATACCAGAACCTACAACAACCAGAAACGAGGAGTTAATTTGGATCAGCTCCTAAAATAATCTAAACCACTACTTCTCTCTCACAGAGTAAAATTGTATTTTCTGAAACCTTTCCCATCTGTCTATACTATCCTATTTTCTGTCTCTTCATTGTCAGTGAACACCTGATCACAGGCCAAAAAATTCATTAACTAACGTGGAACCTGAATCTTTCTCTTTATCCCAAGTCTTGCCATTATTTGGGTGATACAGTAGATTGGTACATGTTGATGACTTATCTACCACATTAACAACAAAGTTTGTTTTTTGCTTTTAATTTCTTAATCCCAATGTCCAAATTTGTTGAATAAAGTGGAACCTAATTCAGAATATTTCCTTTTATACCAAGAGTTTTGTTTTTTTTTGTAATGTCTATTACTTCTAAACCTACTAAGGTGTCTGCTTATAGTTAAAGAACCTTGTTTTTTCATTATTTCCACTTATTTTTATTTTGCTTCACTTTCAGCTGTATCTTCTATAGGGCTGGTTTACCACTGAAATTTGGTAACTCACTCTCTCTACACAGCCTTTCTAAAACCCAGAAGACTTATTCCATTCCATTTATTCTTCAACCAGATGGAGACCTCCAGTTCCCTAACCACTGAGTTAAAAAGTTTATTTTTATTGAAACAATTATAGGAGAGAAACCAATGCATCCATTTTGTACATGGTCAATATCACATATATTAAAATTCAAGTGGAGAAATTTGGTATGAGATTGAATATGTTAAAATGAAGCTTAACAGAAAGAGGTCTATCTGAGTTAGAGATAAGCATTTGAAAGTAATTAACATCCCTTTGAGAACTAAAGACCTGAGACTGGACATGCTCATATAAGGAAAGTAGAGAGAGAAAAGGGACCCAGACAGATCCCAGAAGTAAATTAGTCTTAATTAAAAGAAGAGAAACAATCAAGGATAATTAGAAGGCATCATCAGTGATATAGGAGGAAAATCAACCAAGAATATCTTTATCATTAAAAGAGACAAATAGAGGAGAGTTTTTCAAATAATTAAGACTGGTCAACTACATGAAATGCTACTCAGAAAATCAGTCATATAAAAACAGATAAGCTTCTTGATCTATGTTTGGGAGCATGGATATTATTTATTACTTTAATAAATTTATTTTTAATGAAACAGGCAAGAGTGGAAGCCAAATCAAAATAGGTCAAAGAATAAATAGGAGGTTAAGTGGAAATAGAGTTTCAACACTTTTCAAAAAATTAGCCTGGCAAAAGTTCCTGTATTTATCTCCCTCATTAACTAAAAGACCCCAAAAGACAAGGCTAATGTTTGACTTTCCATCAAATTTAATACTGGCCCTCAGTGTCTGACATAGTGTCTTTCATTTAATACATACTCAATAGTCCATTATCACACTACAGTGATAGAACCAGAAAACTGAAACCTAGTGATATTGTTGCTTTTAGCAAACTAACAAGCTGCAGATATACTGATTCAGGAACTCTTGGTGTTAGGAACTGGAATTCAGTGACAACATTTTCTAACTTCCTTAAAAAAATTAGGTTTTATAGAAAAGAATGTGAGAAGTGGAGTGCATGTAATTTTCAGTAAAAGGAGTTAAGAACCAAGCAAGCTTCTGCATGGTCTTTGTCTCCTTGTGATGTTTGAATGCAGGAGAATCTAAAGGACAATGAATCTAAAAGCTGCAAGAATCCTGAATCCCTATGTGAAGAAGTTTTGCTAACTACCCAGGGATATATGATTCTGAGAGCAATTACCTAGGTAATATATTATTATCCTAAAAAAATGTACCTTATAGAATCCTAGTGCACAAAGAATGGCCCATAAAAAAGCAGAATTAGTAGCACCTATAAACTGGAGTCGGGTCTAGCAATTTGTTTTTCACAAGTCCTTCAAGTGACTCAAATGCATCCTAAAATTTAAGGACCATAGGTGTTAAAGGATATACTTTGTTGAGTCTTATCCCTCTGTTATTGCCTTATATTTGCTACAAAAGGAGGACCTAATGAACCACAGACTGTTTTACTCAGTCTGAATTCTGATTTGTAATTCCTTTAATCTTATTGATGTTTCTGAAGGCTTTTTAATGCTGATATTATACATTTGGTTTTCCAAAAGAGGGTGATTAAAGAAGTTAAAGATGCAAGGCTCCTGGAGAGTGACCCCATCTATAGACAGAGTTAGCATTCATTAGGACCTGCATCTGCTCTGGAATTATTTCCTCTAAGGTCCCTTAAAATAAAATAAAAACCTTAGGTTTTTATTTCTTCCACTTACTTTTTCCTTGCCTCATTTTCAGCCCCACCTTCCATGGTTCTGTCTTACCATTCCTAAGAGATTCCTGTAGTCAGTCAAGGTTCTTAGACTTAGAGAGGAATACCAGATTCCTTGTCAGTGTGAGATGGCACTTAACCTCTTTAAAAAGCCAGAGTTATATGATTAACAAGTTATTAATCAAAGGTTAAAAACCTATAGAATTAGAAGTTTTGGTTTTTAAGGTCCCTTCCTGGTCATTATTCTATAACGTGTTTTCATCTATGTGAGTCTATAGATGCATGGTTATGCTTTTCATATAAATAATTTTTTTCTTCTAATTAAATTGCCCAAAAATAAGATGTGCTTCTTCTTACATTTAGGAAGTACTTACAGAGGTTGGAATGTATTATAACTTATCCTATCTAACAAAAGAATAATATTCAAATTAACCATCGCTCCACTACACCCACAAGTCATGCCCATTTGCCAATCAGGAGAGAGTATGCAAATGAACACGACCAAGATGGCTGTGGCCACAGAGTGAGCAGGTGGCTTGGGTTTCCCCAGCAATGGGGGATGGCAAACTTTCTACACACCCTGGTGGGTCCTGGACTCCACTCAAGGCTAGAAAATTTCAATTATAGAAGATGAATAAATCCCAACCAAAATGGCGGCATCCATGGAGCTAGAGAGAGCAGGAGGCTTGAGTTGTCCCTGAGGATGTAGGAAGTCTGGTTGGCCTGCCTTGGTGTCTGCTGAAGGCTACAAAGTTTCAATTATAGTAGATAAGTAAATCCCAATAAAAATGGCTAGATCCACAGAACAATCAAGATTTTCAATTAAAGAAGATAAATAAATGCCAGATCTCCGGGACTCCATTTGGGTTGCCAAGGGGCATGGCTGGACTGAAAACCACCACAGGCCCTTTGCCTAGGCCACCCCACACCCTAAGGGAACAAGACCCTGATCCGGGACACCCTTAAGGGGAAACCAGCTGGCCCCCACCCATGCACCAGATCTCTATCTTATCTAATAAAAGAATAATATGCAAATTGATCATCACTCCAAAATACAATATGGCTGCCCCCATGTGGTCAAAGATGGCTGTGCCCATGTGGAAACAAGATGGCCTCCACAAGATGGTCAGCAGAGGAGAGCAATTGGGTGGGACCAGGCCTGCAAGGGAGGGCAGTTGTGGGTGATAGGGCCAGCAGAAGAGGGCAGTTGGAAATGATTCAGGCTTGCAAGGAAGAGCAGTTGAGGGAGACCAGGCCTGCAAGGGAAGGCAGTTAGAGGTGACCAAGCCTGTACGGGAGGGCATTTAGGGGTGACTAGGCCTGTAGGGGAGGGCAGTTAGGGGCAAAGAGGCTGGCAGGGGAGTTGTTAGGATGTGATCAGGCTGGCAGGCAGAAGCAGTTAGGAGCAATCAGGAAGGCAAGCAAGCAAGCAATTCGGAGCCAGCAGTCCTGGATTGTGAGAGGAATGTCCCAGATTGGAGAGGGTGCAGACTGGGCTGAAGCACACACTCACCTCCCCTCCACCCCCCATGCACAAATTTCATGCACCAGGCCTTGAGTGTTATTATAAAAATGTAAGGTAGGACAATTTAACATCCTCTCCAACTCTGAAATATTTACTTTTCAAATTGTATTTGAAACAATGTTATACTTCAAGGTTCTGATAAGATGACAAACAGGTAACGGTTCCTCTTTCCCCCCACAAAAATCAAATATATAAAAACTTCAGAAAAGTAAAGATGGCATGTTTCTGAGGAACCAATATACTCTAAGAAAATCGAAGGAGACAAAAAAAATGGTTGTGAATGGTTGCTGGACTATCAAAGGTGGCCAAATGTGGAATATCAACACATCTATAGGAACCATCAAAATCCTACTAGAGCTAGAGTTTTCTGTAATTGGCTCCTTCATTAAATTTTAGATCTCAGGCCCTAGCACTCACCCTCTTGGTCATGGACTTCCAATTACCCCGGCATCCTTGATTTTCCTAAAATGTATAATACCTATTTCCATGTCAGTGATCTTGATCTTATTCTTCCTCCAGCTTAGGATGATCTCTCTCTTAGACAAACACATGGCTGGCTTTTCCTACTGCTTCCATTCTTTGCTCAAAGAGTACCTTCTTTGTGAGACATTTTTTCATCACCCTTCTTAAAATTGCAGACTCTGCCTCTGCTGCCTTCCTCCTTCCCTGGTTTATTTTTGTCATAATATATATCACCATCTGATAGATCATATATATTATTTATTTATTATTTATTTTCTCCTCTTCTCTAAAATACTGATTCCATGAGTCAAAAAATGTTGTGTGTTATATTCATAAAAAAAAACCTACCAGTATAAATTAAAATGTTTGTTGCACATGAGGCCATATATAAAATTTTGTTTAATAAATGAAAGATGATTATTTGATTGAAAAATTTAAAAGCTATTACCAATTACAAATATTAATAGAGTAAGATCACTAGTGCAAAATATTTAAACTATATATACTAAGGACTTGAGTAAAAACTGTTGTTCAAGATCCAAAACTCTTATTTGCCTTTGAGTTTGCCTTGAAAATAGGGTTTAAAAAGCAGTGAAAACTTGAAAAAGTATTCTAAGAAGTTTCATGTTCTGGAGTCCTATTTTTCCAACATTAATTTGTTTTATTTCTGCAATTGAAATTATAAAATTTGTGTGAATATTGAACAAATTCCTAAGGTCCTTATTGAATTAAGATAGAATAAAGCAGGAGAAATAATAGTTCAGCAATATTTATCAAATTTTCAAATATGCCATGAATCTAAGCAAACAAAAATTTCTGTAGAAGTTGTAAATGCTACCAGTTTATCACCTTTTGGAGAGAGCGTTTAGTTAAAACTCAACACCAATCAGATTATCATCCTAAAAGTTTTATAATTTGGAAACAGAGAAAGCTATAGTGTAAATAAACCATGTATATGTAGTAAAAAAAAAACACAAGACATATTCTATTTTTGAAGCTAAATTACAAAGAAAATAAAAAAACAACATTATTCGATTGCCTCCTCATGTGAATTTGGTTCACCAGATTTTTTATGGTATTTTGAGGCATTGTATAAACAAACAGTCAGCATATTACTTTTGTGATATATATATATATATGCACCTGAATTAGTGAAAAATAAAATACAGATGTGATCATTTTTAACTTTTGAAAGGGAAGCTTTTTATAAAAAGGATATGCTGAATAAGAGACTTTGATAGGTAACTAAATGGGAGGTACAAGCTAATAACAATGCAATAAATCTTTAGACCAAACAACACTTCAGAGACAAGGAAGCAAAATTGAACAGCTTTTAATAGCAAGTTTCCCTCCCCAAGCACTGCAGTGACAGTCATTCACAACTGAGCACCGACATAACTCCAGATTCACCACACTTTGGATAAAACTGTGTAATATGTGCAAAAAATAAAGTATCTTTGGCACATTTTAGCATCATGAATTACCATTAAGTAGACAGAATTGCATGAAAAAAAGTATCTTTACCATTCTTGAATATATATTAAATAAGTTACCACTATTTAATAAGAGTGAAATTTCTTCACTTATTCTGTAGAAAATATCTCAATGTGCAGTAGGGATCAGGGAGGGTCAAGGAAGTTGCTCTGCATGGTGTTTGCAAGAGAGAAACTTCCTGTAGCTTTTCTGCCATTGTCAAAGAGGTTTGCCAACTGCTGACAAGAGAATGAATAGGTTCAGTCAGGCCTATCATGAATTCTATTTTCTGAAACTGTGTTCATTGGATATGTTGTCAACAAATTTTCTGGACCCCCTTTTTCATTGTTGGCAAACTTTGTTTTATTCCTCTAAAAGCAATTAGAGATTTACGTGCTATGCAGAATAATGACTCCTTGGAATCATTTTCCATCTTTATAAAATAGAAATATTTCTACATTGGATTTAATAGCAATGTGAACTTTCTGTTTGTTTGGTTTTTCCTATATGTGGAGACCACAACAATTTGAGATGAAATGAGTAACTTTTACTTGTAACATATGATACACCTCCTCAGAGTAAATACTTCAGTATAAAAATTTCACCAGTTGCTAGGCCCATTCACAATGTTTGGTAGGTTTTGAGACCATAAATAGTCAACAAAGAACACAGGAACTGCAACTGTTGCAAAAGATGCCCACTTTATATACAGGGGTTATGTAGACAACAGATAAGTAATCAACAATATGCTAATGCCTTATAACTGAAGAGTAGTTTTTTGGTTTTTTTTTAATGTTTTCATATATGTCATTTGATTTTAATACTATTCCAATGAAATATATAGGATGTAAATTGTGTAAAATATGGCAAACCAGTTTTATCATTTTCTTTTGGACAGAATATTTTCATAATTCATTGTAAAGTAAATCATCTACTAACCTCAATAACTCTTAAAAAATAGAGTTGCCAAAACCGGTTTGGCTCAGTGGATAGAGTGTCAGCCTGTGGGCTGAAAGGTCCCAGGTTTGATTCTGGTCAAGGACATGTATCTTGCTTGTGGGCACATCCCCAGTAGGGGGCATACAGGAGGCAGCTGATCCATGTCTCTCTCTCATCGATGTTTCTAATTCTCTATTCCTCTCCCTTCCTCTCTGTAAAAAATCAATAAAATATATTTTTAAAAAGTAGAGTAAATATGCTCTAGGGCTATTAATTCAGACATTTTAATGCATACTCTAGACGTGCCATTTTCATAAGTATTCAGGATTAGTTAGACCACATAACATGAATTAAATAAATGCAAGTTCCAAACTTTTCCTTTCCCTCTCAATTCTTCAAAAAAATTAAGAAATCTATTCTAAGTGAATTAAAATATCTCACTTAAGTAAACAAAGTGCAAGTGAAAACTCGGTGTACTAATTGGCAATATATAGTAAGAAAATGCAAATTATACTTAATTTGATTATTGATGTAAGCTTTATAGGAGGTTATATCCAAATATTGTATATGAACCACAATTTTACAACCTACTGTATTTATTTATTTTTAATTCTTTACTAGAGGCCCAATGAATTAAATTTATGCAAGGATAGGCCTTTGCAGCCCCAGCTGTCTCAGCCCTCATGGCCCCTGGTTGTTCTGGAAGGTCGGTCCAGAAGGTTGTTCTAGAACTTCCTTTAGCTGTCTGGTCTAATTAGCATATTAGCTCTTTATTATATAGAATTGTTGAAAGCATTACATATGTCCTCTTCCCCCCCACCATTGTCTTCTCCCAACATACCCTCACCACCAAGCCCCAACCTTCAATCCCTTCCTCAAATCGGCTGTGTCCATTGGTTACACTTAGATGCACACAATTAGTTGATTGATCTCTTATGCTCCTCATCCCCATCCACTCTCCCCTGCCTTCCCTCTGGGGTTTGATGGTTTGTTGGTCTGTTCAATGATTCTGTGTCTTTGGATATTATTTATATTTTAAATTCCTATTCTACCTAAACCAAATTACTTTTTTGGGGGAAGGGGAAATGAAAGAGGGGATCCCTGTGTGGAAACAAAATGCTAATATTCTTTGTGCCCAGATTCTTTGCTCCTAGTGGACATACATTTTTCCCAGTTATTCAAATAACCAAAGGTTGATATAAAGGAATTGTTCAGATGTAATTAAGGTCGTAAATCTATTTATCTTACATTAGGCACATTATAAGAGAGTCTGACCTAATCACATTGACTTTAATAGCAGACAGCTTACTCTGGCTGATAAAAGACCAAATGAGAGATTCTAACATGAGAAGGGTCAATATGCCAATGGTAATTGCAAGATGGATTGGGCTACATAGCAAGGAAAGCAGGAATTCACTAAGACATGACTTTGAAGCAGCAAGAAAGTGTGGTTCTGACATTCCACTACAGGAAACAATTCTGCCAACCCTAAGCATGAATGTGGAAGCAGCTGTTGCCTTATAGCCACCAGATAAAAACTCAGTCCTGCTGATACTCTGATTTAAGCTTTGTGAGATCCTCAACAGAGAACCTAGTCACACCAGGCCAGACTTCTGACATAAAGAATTGAGAAAGAATAAATGCATGTGGTTTTAAACTCCCAAGTTCATGGTAATTTATTACACTCTAATCACCAAACAGATCATTCAATTATTTTATTGAGAGAGAAACATCAATCAGTTGCCTCCTGCCCACCTCCTGCTAGAAATATGCCCACAACCAAGGTACATGCCCTTGACTGGAATTAAACCTGGGACCCTTCAGTATGCAGGCCGAAGCTCTATCCACTGAGCCAAACTGATCAGGGTTCAGTTCTGTCTTAAAAGGGTTTTAACCTAGTCATAAAAATGATTATGACTAGTTATATCATTATTTAGATAAGGATGAAAGGAAAAAGGAAGAAAGGAAAGAGAGAGAGAGAATGAAAGAGCAAAAGACATAATGATACTGAACATTTAAGAAATAAAGCACACTAAAGGGTAAACCTGCAATTTTGAAAATCAGGGAATCTTCTTTAACTGTCATGTAAAGTAGGAAAATATTTAGAGCTTCTAGTTTCTATAAAGCACTTGAATTCACTAAATAGAAAATCTACCAAAAAATATTTTGGATATAAAATACTAACATCTGACAACCCTGGTACACATATTTTACAATGTTATTTATTGTTTTCCATTCTGTAAGTTGTTTTTTCTTGTAAAGAAGCTTTATTTGTGGATAATCATCTTACCAATTTGTCACTACAAAATTAATGATTTACTAATATTACATATTATGGAAAAAATAATATAATTATGCATTTAAAGATGAAAAGTAGCCTTCAAAGTGTTAGGTAACTTATCTAAACCCCATTCCACAAAATCATTCCTACATGTGTTATTCAAAGTTGAGGTCATATCCAGGAACAGAAACTAATCATTCCAAAATCAATTGATAGTTTAATAGTCACCACTTACTGCTAGAACAGCTAATGTGTCTGGCATGGGATATCTTTGAGGAACTGAATATGGACTACACTGAGGACACATGGCATGTTTAAAAACTGGGAAGAAATAATTTATTTGGCCTTGGTGTAGCGATATATATATATATATATATATATATATATATATACACATATACATACACTTTACAAACAGATTGGAAGTTGCAAATGGTTTTACTTTATTATTGTAACTACAACATACTTCATAGCTAAGTCTCTGCTTTTCAAATATGTTGGCTTATCCCCTTATGGGAAGTCTCTAGTGCCTTGAATTATTTTGAATATTAAATTTAACAAAAATATCACTCATTCCATTATCTAAATATATCACCTTCCTCAATTTTACTCTGAAAATAATGCTTTATATAATCTTGATTTTAAAGTCCCTCACCGTAAGTAAAATATAAAATACAGGATTCCGAACACTTAGAACTGGACCACATTCTGATAATTAGCTCATACTCACAGATTCAATTGAAAGTTACCAATAGAAATTGTTATACTCTCATATTACCTACCTCACATTCATTCAATTAAAATTCATCTCTCTCATCTCAAATTAAGTGTTCCGACTGCCCTTGCTTAAAAATCTATCCACCTATTATTATTATATCTCACCATGCACTAATGTAGTGACTGTATGTCTCACTTCTCCATTTAAGTCTGCCCTTGCAGCAAAATGTTTCCTTAATTAGCTTTTGTACTTCACATTGATCTATGCATACTAGTAAGTCTTTTACGTTAAATTCATATTCACCTGACTATGTTAAAGATGGCCTTAATTTAAATGAATTTAGTTTTGTATGACTCCTAAAGAGTTTCATTTATCCCCATGTAGAATAAAGCCTAAGTATTAGATGATACAGACATAGTCTCTGGTTTTACTGTACTTATAGTCCAGTAATGAGGGTGAGGCAGATCCACAAGTTCTCAAATACATAATAAAATGTGATATATCAATTATGTGATATTTGAATTAAGCATGATAGAATTAAAAGGAGTTCAGAATTCATGGATAGATCAGAGAATATTATGTGGAAGGGCATTTAAACTAGACCTTGAAAAATACATAGAATTAAGACATTGAAAGAGTAGAGGGAGGACAAATTAAGAAAGGAACAAAGTAATAAAAGCATAGAAATAGAAAAATGTAGGCCAGACATTGATAGGATTTTATTTTATCTAGCTGGAGAGTATGGTTCATGAGAAGGCATAAAGAGAAGTAAGAGTATTGAATAAGCTGAAGCCAGAGGGAATATAATAAAAGATAATCTAACATAATTTTTAGGATGAATTAATCCCATCTAATAAAAAAGTAATATGCAAATTGACCATACCTCTGCTATGCTCACAAGCCATGCCCACCAACCAATCAGAGCAAGTATGCAAATTAACCCTACAAGATGGCTATGGCCACAGAGAGAGCAGGAGGGATGCTTGGGTTGCCCCTGGCAATGGAGGAAGCCAAGTTTTCTGCAAATCCTAGCCAGCAGAGGCTTCTGCTTAAGGCAACAAAATTTCAATGGCTGTGTAGCAGAAGGCTTGGCTCTGTTCCAGGCTACAAAGTTACAAATGTAGAAGATAAATAAATCACAGATACCAAGGCCTCCACTTGGGTTCCTGAGTGGTGTGGCAGGCCTACAAACCACCACAGGCCCCTTCCTGGATCGAACCTAAATGGGCAGTTGGACATCCCTCAAGGGGTTCCAGATTAGAGAGGGAGCAGGCTGGGCTGAAGGACAAGCTTCCCCATCCCCGTGCACAAATTTCATGCACTGGGCCTCTAGTAATATATAATTCCCCAAAACACAAATAATGAGTTGACTAGCTTTACACATTAGTTAAACATAGAAAATTTGTTAAACAAAGAGATTTATTATAATGTGAAAATGTCCTAAAGAATTAAAAGTAAGAAGTTTTTCAGGTGCATATATCTTTGTACATGGAATTATATTCTAAGGGTGAGTAGAAAAATGAAAAATATATCTAACACTCCCCCTCTATGTTTTTCAAAGGAAAGTAATAATTCTTACAGTAAAATTACTCATTATTATTAGGCATGGTAGAAATTTTGGCCCACTGTAAGCATATAATCAATTTTCCAGCACAGGGATTCTACTGCCTTACTGAGGCTGAAAATCCTATAAACTTACCAGCTCTTGGATGTTTACCACAAATAGTGGGGGTAAAGTGCTGCTAGCTCTATGCAAAAATGCCTCCTTACATTTCTTCGTAGCTTTTCATTCTGTTCCTTAGCAGAATTTCACAGAAGAGAATTATAAATATTTGAGTATCTATTATGAATCTAACACTCTGCAATGCATTTTACTAATATATCCACTTTGTATCTTTAGTAAGTATTGTGAAGTAGATAGTATGGATAAATGAACTGTGATTTAGATTGGTAATAATCAAATCCAGATAGAATTCCAAAGCCCAAGTTCTTCCCATTATAATGATGACTTGTGATGCTACATATCCTAAGTCTGGCACACCTAGTCATGATAACTTGGAAGCTTCCGGCAGACCAGTGAAGGAGGGCTGGATATAAAGCACCTGATGCAGAAAAATGAGAAGTGACTATAAACGCTATTTGGATCATAACTTGTAAAAATATTTATAGTAAAATTCAATCCCTACCTAATTTTAATGAAACACCCGTCATTAAGTTAGCAGTGACTTTATTTTACTTACTCTCAAATAGATAGAAAGTTTCTAATTATTTTCATTGCTGGTTTGCTATTGTACTAATTAGCACCAGAAATTATTAGGCTATTGCAATATCATTTAAATGTCACACATCAGCCATTAATATTGGGGAAATTGGGAAATTATATCTATAGCCTACAGAATAAAGCATAAAATTGAATTTTCCCTGCTTTTTTTTTATTGCAACAGTCTCAGTCGAAGTAAAATCAACTTTCTTTCTAAAGATATTTTATGTTGTTACAGAGGAGAGAAATCATAAATGAGGCCCTCCAGGCAGCAATACATCATTAGACTAATTGTGAGAAATGGATTCAAAGCTAAATGAATTTTCTTTGTAAACTATAATCCAAACTTTGTCAGGGTAAAAAGAAATAATGAAGTATGTATCTAGATAACAAATGACCATTTGTGGATTTGAGTATGCCTATTTAAGAGAGTCTACCATTTCTATTAAGCTATATCTCAGACCTGGACATTAAGCTTTCTAGGGAACCCACAAATCTCACAATAATTTTATTAATATTTTAAATGATTAATCAGCCAAAGTCCTGCCCCCACTAGAATATTGTGATCTTCTAAGTACATAGTGATCATAAGAATAACTACAGTTTTTGCATTTGAAATAATTGAAATTGAACATAGCAGTAAGATTATATAAACAACTTAAAAAGTCACCAACTCTCAACTGCATTTTAATGTAAGAGAATCAGGCATTGAAACTTGGGACTACTGAAAAAATATTTTTAATGATTCTAATACCTATATACTGTATATCATTTACATCATAAATATTGAAGATAAACAAAACAATGTAGCCACATCATGAAACTTTGTTCAGGCTAAACTAATCTTCCTTCTCTAGATTGTACAAAACTGTACAGAATATTTAAAAGACTCACACAACAACCAGGCTAGTGTTGTTCAATGGTTGAGTGTCGATCCATGAACCAAGAGTTTATGTGTTTGATTCCTGGTAATGGAACATGAGTGGGTTACAGGCTGAATCCCCAGTAGGGGGGCGTGTAGGAGGTAGCCAATTGATAATTCACTCTCACATGGATTTTGTCTCTCTCCTTCTCTCTTTTAAAAAAAGTATGTTGAAAAAGCAAAGAAAAACAAACAAACAACAACAACAAAAACACACACAACAACACTGAGATAGAATGTGTGATGTTTTCCAAAATTCTTTCACTTCAGAAATCCTGATGCAAATGGGATATTCAAAAGACATTTTGGGAAATATTGTCCTGAACTGGGCTATCACTACTGTAAGGTACAGGCAATATTTTAAAATGATTTCAAAAGAGTTTGTGATTTGCTAAAACTAGAGAAGAAAAACATTAGAAAAATTTATGGAGAGAAGGTAGCCTTGAACAATGTCTAGAAAAGTGAATAAAAATTAGTACATAAAGAGAGAATGTTTCAGTCAAGTAAACAGATCTATACAAAGGAATGTAATGACAAGAAATATTTGTTAAACATTGATCAAAATATCACTAAAGAGGTTTTGTCATTAATGCAAATCAACCCCAAAACAATATGAATCCCCCTTTTACCTAAAAGTTCAAGGTATGGATTGGTGAAAAAGAATAAAATATCTTCATCTTGGAAGAGTTTGGCATGATTATAAAAGTATCCAAAAAAGAAAGGAACAGAATTACTGCTCTTTAAACATATTATAACATCAACTGGCAACTGCGTACCCTTTGCCATGCTGAGGGTGCAGGATAGGTGTGTGTCTCTTTTTGACTTTTAATAAAGTTGGAGAAAAAGCTTAATTTTGATAAGAACTTAAAATCTATTATTAGGTATCCCTAGCCGATTTGGCTCAGTGGAACAAACATCAGCCTGAAGACCAAAGGGTCCCGGGTTCGATTCTGGTCAAGGGCATATACATTGGTTGCAGTTCCTCCCCAGGCTGGACCCTGGTTTGGGCTCACACAGGAGGCAGCTAATCAATATGTTTCCCTCACATTGATGTTTCTCTCTGTTTTTCCCTCTGTCTTCCACTCTCTCTAAAAAACAATGGAAAAATATTCTCAGGTGAGGATTAATTTTTTAAAAAATCTAGTATTAGGTAATAACAGTGGTTCTCCACATGCATGAGTGCTCTGCAATCCTTGTGAGTTATGGGTGGGCTCAGAGGTTCAGTAAATGGCTTCTGATAATTGTTTCTCCTCTTATTTGTACACAAACTTGTCACTTCAGTAGGAATATTGTAGGTGAGTCAGGAATGGAAAAGTGGTACCATTTGTAATATATAAATTTTTAATTTCTTATGTGGAGATTTTGATCTTTCCTCTGGCATGTGTAGCACAGTCTTCATGGAATTATATTCCCTTATCAGTCTCATATTTTTGACACATTCCTTTCTTTAATTATGAAAAACAATGAAATATTGGTAAAATTAATAAGAATGCCTTTGGTGTCAATAACCAACCCACCAATACTTGATAGTATAGTGTCTATATAGTAATTCTAAATATATATATATGCTTTACTAAAAGCACATATTAATGAATGCTATGTATAACATAAGCATATGAAAGTATATTTGAAAATCATCTACCATACTGTTTATCTATAATAGGATTAAATTAATCAAAATAGGAATAATTTACTTATATGCTATGAAAACTGGTGTAAATAATGGTACAGGCAATCTGTTCCTAGGAGATTTTATAAAGGAAGGTGCATATAAATTATGTTGAAAACTGGAAAAGTGCTGAGACTTAAATGAATATGGAATAGGTTTCCAGCCACAATAAATTTATCAAAGGTTTTACTCAGCTCTTAAGAGATATAAAACCAGTCATTGTCTCATCTTCTGTTAACCTTTACCATGAATATATTTGAGATCAGTTGCTCCGGGGGCACTATCAGCTCTAGTAATGGACTCATTATTTCTGTCTAGCTTACAACAAATATTTATTAAATATGCTCTTAAGTGCAAAGCTCAGTCCTGGACATTGGGAGTAAAAATACCTAGAGAAATATATTATCTGGTGACAAATATAGATAACCCAACTGCCATAAAAGGCAGTATATGATGGTGTTGTTGTGTTTGGTTTTTATTGACAACAATAAAAACCAAACACAACGAACACAAGGGCATATTGGAGACATCAGAAAGGAGAGGATTATAACCAGCTGGGCTCACAAGGAAAGTTTTGCTGGAGAAGGTAATATTTTTTTAAAATATATTTTATTGATTTTTTACAGAGAGGAAGGGAGAGGGATAGAATGTCAGAAACATCGATGAGAGAGAGATATCAATCAGCCGCCTCCTGCACGCCCCACACTGGAGATGTGCCCACAGCCAAGGTACATGCCCCCGACCAGAATCAAACCTGGGACCTTTCAGTCCGCAGGCCGATGGCTCTATCCACTGAGCAAAACTGGTCTTGGCTGGAGAAGGTAACATTTGATCTGGGACTTGAAGAATATGTTAGATTTTTTTTTAAAGCATGTCACTGTAAGTTTTCCCCTCACATTAATAAACATAATAACTACATTAAGTCTAGAATATTACTATCAGCCTGGCATGTAATAAATACCTCTTTCCAACACTATCAGTTGCTTCCCTGCCAGGAAAGCAACTCCCCTTGCTTTTCTCTGTGTAATTGGTTTATCAATATAAATGTTCCCCCATAATTTTCATGTTTTTAATGTTTAATATAATATCTCTATAAAGGTGATGTTGTTTAAATACATTTGGCAAACTCATTCAATCAAGATATCCTAACACTGTGATTCCAAGATGGACCAAGAAGTTAAGGATAAAGATCATACATGTGGAGAAAAATGCAAGGGATAATGGATGTAAGGAAAAATGTGAATTATTTAATTAAAGCATTGTATATGAAATGTATTGCCCTAACCGGTTTGGCTCAGTGAATAGAGCATCGGTCTGTGAACTGAAGGGTCCCCGGTTCGATTCTGGTCAAGGGCATGTGCCTGGGTAGCGGCCACATCCCCAGTAGGGGGTGTGCAAAAGGTAGCTGATCCATGTTTCTCTTTCATTGATGTTTCTAACTCTCCCTCTCCCTTCCTCTCTGTAAAAATTCAATAAAATATATATTTTTAAAATGTAATGATATTTTATAAAATATATACAGATCCCATTTCTTTGTTGCTAGGAATTACAAAGGTGTACAAACAGAAGGGGATTTATGTATGAAGTTCTCCAAAGAAAATGATGTTTCATTAGTTGCATTTTATACATGATAAAGTTAGCTTTAGAAAAATTAAACATCAATGCTATGAGCTATTAAGAGACAGGTTGGGGATATATCTCAATATATTGACAATGAGATCCATGCTGCGCCCTGGCCCCAAGGCTTCTGGCCTGTTTAGCACATGTCTGTGTGGATGTGGGTGCCCTGACTTAGACGAAGTAAGGCACACATATAGCTGGTGCTTCCTGAGACCCAGAGGTTAGCTGGGATCTGCCCTTTCACACAAGATGCTTGTGCTTCAATCACAGGCCAGGCTTCGATGCACCAGGCCTCTGTCATAAATAAATAAAAATGTTACCATCTGTATTTCCCAGTTCCTGGAAGAAGAAAAATCTGGCATGTGAAAGTTTAAGATATAAAGCAATATGCACACTGTCTTGTAAAACTTATTTCCAGTGATCCTCAATGACCCATTCAATTAAAAATAAACAATCAACCAGAAGCATAAAATCATTTATTAAGTTGCTTTAGGGCAGTGGTCCGCAAACTCATTGGTCAACAGAATAAAATATCAACAGTACAATGATTGAAATTTCTTTTGAGAGCCAAACTTTTTAAACTTAAACTTCTCTAATGCCACTTCTTCAATAAAGACTCACCCAAGCCGTGGTATTTTG
The DNA here is from genome assembly GCA_004026805.1 of Lasiurus borealis. Classification (NCBI taxonomy): domain Eukaryota; kingdom Metazoa; phylum Chordata; class Mammalia; order Chiroptera; family Vespertilionidae; genus Lasiurus; species Lasiurus borealis. The sequence continues at coordinate 47,282 of PVJN01009953.1, forward strand.
TGGAAGAGTCACACTCCAGGGGCCAAAGAGCCGCATGTGGCTCGCGAGCCACAGTTTGCTGACCACGGCTTTAAGGAAATTAACTGATTTTAAATGGGGTTTTTAAATTTTAAGGCTAGGCTATAATATAACTGCCTACCATTAAATTGCAAAGATTTTTATACTTTTAATCAATCTGATGCATTCCTTTTGATATGAATACTGTTTTCCTTATCACAGTAGATTTAGTTCAAAATTAAGTTTTTAATGTAGACAGAACAGAAAAATACAATGAGAAAAATCTAAGAGCACTGGACAGTTTGAGTCTATATGCTTCCAATATTTCTTGATTCTGGACACTTGGCAGTGTAATTGATTATTCTTTTTATTTCATCATAATTATGACACAGGACAATTCTTTTTATTACGTTCTTCTTTGTGCCCTGAAAGTGGGAAGATGCCCTCAATTAGAGTGAGAAAATAAGACTTCCAGAGCACACTCTTCATAGCCTCAGACAGAAAGCCTAGTAAATTGATCTGAATATTTTTTACAGTAAAAAACATTGTATATAAGTATGTTATATTTATATTCATTGGAAAAATCAGATTATACTCAGACTTCTTAAAAAGTCTAATCTATTCAACTATCTAATGAAGCAATTTTGTTGAACATTTATTTGTAGGTGTCTAATGAACATCTTTGATATATGGACTTAAAAGAATGAGTTGACAGTTCTTAAAATAAGAGCATAAACTGAATTTACATTACAAAGTTATTCCTTTTGTAAATTAGAATTATTCCATACTTCACATGTTTGTTGCATATTTCATAATACTCTAGAGATGCAAAATATAATTTATGTGTTCATATTTAAAGTTCCTAGACTTTTTCTAAAATTTAAAAAATGGATTTCCAGTCTTTTATATAAAATATTAAGTATAAAAAAGACTAAAAAGTACATATCTGATATGGAAAGGGGGTGTTTTCTGGTATGACTAGGAAAAGAAGAGAGGTACAGAAGGAACACAGGTTAATGAAGATCTGATAGTGAATGAGATGTGCAGACAGGAACACAGTGTACATAGCCAGTTCTTGCCTAACATTTGATGGTGTAGGGTGAAAAAAGGGGGATGTATGTCTTACACAGTATGAAGGCACTTTATAAGAGTTAGCTCCTTCCAGATTCGCTGAGTGGTTAGAGCATCACCGCATGAACCAAAAGATCACAGGTTCGAATCCCAGTCATAGGAACATATTTGGGTTTTGAGTTTGCACAGCAGGCCAGTCAAGTAGGTGTGTCTCTCTCACATCAATGTTTCTCTTTTTCTCTCTCCCTCTCCCTCTCTCCCTTCTAGTCTCTCTGAGAAGCAATAAAAAAATATCCTCAGGTGAGGATTAACAAACCAGCAAACAAAAATTTTAAAAAAGAGCTCATTCCTTATCCCTACAATTAAGTAAGGTTTTATTTGAGTAAGTTTCTTCATTCCTCTACTAAACCAGAAAAAAAACCACACAATGATTTAGTAGTACAGAACTGCAACCAAAAACGAAGGTGCTGACATTGAGAGTTACTCTGTGACTCAATAAACAACCACAGAAGTTCATAATATACTAGACCTAGAAAAGCTTTCAATTCTTCTCCCCAAGTTTTAATATATAAAATCCAATACTAATAACAATGATTAATGAGGTAGATTCTTATCTCTCCTCTATCTCCTTGTTAAATAATTATTAATTAAAAAGCATTACTTAAGCACTATTTTTTTAATCTTGATAAAACAAAACAAAACAAAACCAATTCTACCACCAAAACACCTTATTATCAAACTGTGCAGGCACAGCTACAGATATAAAGAGAATATATACTTAAATGTAGATATAATTATTTACATCTTCCTCATTTCTTTTTTTTAATATATTTTATTGAGTTTTTACAGAGAGGAAGGGAGAGGGATAGAAAGTCAGAAACATCGATGAAAGAGAGACATCGATCAGCCACCTCCTGCACACCCCACACTGGAGATGTGCCCGCATGCAAGGTACATGCCCTGACTGGAATTGAACCTGGGACCTTCCAGTCCACAGGCCGACGCTCTATCCACTGAGCCAAACTGGTCTCGGCTCTTCCTCAGTTCTTAAAACATTTTTGTCCTGAGTAAAATTAAATAATTATAATCAAATATGATGTTTATAAAGCATGAACTATTTAATAGTTACTACAGCTAATTTCTTCCAATTACCTATCAATTCAAATAACTAATATATCAAAATTGGATATAATGCTTTAAATTGGTTTTCCTGTTCTTCTCAAATTCTCAAAACTTTCCCATAATCATTTAGATCTCTAAAGTAACAGCAGCAATAAAACCATATGTCATTCCATGTGATTAAAAGATACGTGAGCAAAGAGGACTCTGATTGTGCCCTGGGCTTTCTCCAGTAGGAGGTAAACAGAACCTCCCAACTACACGAAAATCCAGGTCCAACTGCACTGAACCATAATTTCGGATGAGACCCTGGGGACCCAGATTCATATGGGTTCCAGAACACACAGAAATTCAGGGGAGCCAGAAAGGCAGAGGTCTGGAAGTATGCACACATGCACATAGAGAGGGCTGCAGCAATTACCAAGGGACACTGAGACCCAAGGGCTACTGTGTAGTGAAGGACTGATGGGAAGCCAAGGCTGTCTGCTCAGCCCTGAGATTTCTCCACATCAAGCCCAGCATAGATGCTGTTGAAATTTTGCAAGTCTTAAGGTTGAGTCCAGCACAGAAGTTCTTCCAGGGCAGACATAGCTGATCCTCATAGCCAATAAATTAGCTGAAGTCAATTCCCTCCAGTGATACCAACAACAATCAAGACTTAACTACAAGATTGTATACAGAGTCTACAAAGGAGTTGCACCAAGAGGGTCCACCTCAGGTAACCGGGGAGGCGGACCTACTGGGCCATATAGGATATCTAGCACAGAAAGCTACTCTACCAAATCAGGGAAGTAGCAAAAGTGCAAATACAAAGGAAGAGATCACAAACGAAAGAAATGGAGGAAAACAGATGACTGGATATAAAGGAGAAAACCAAGGTTATAACACCTTTTAAGAATTTCCTAGAAAACATGGATAAAGTTAGTGAGACCCAAGAGGAGATGATAAAGGACCAACTAGAAATTAAATATACACTGACTGAAATAAAAAATATTATACAGAGACCTAACAGCAGACTAGAGGAACGCAAGAATCAAGTCAAAGATTTGAAATATAAAGAAGCAGAAAACACTCAACTAGAAAAGAAAAAAGAATCCGAAAATGTAAACATAGTGTAAGGAGCCTCTGGAATAACTTCAAGCGTACCAACATCAGAATTATGGGGGTGCCAGAAGAGAGAGAGCAAGATACTGAAAACCTATTTGAAGAAATAATGACTGAAAACTTCCTCATCTGGTGAAAGAAATAGACTTACAAGTCCAAGAAACACACAGAACCCCAAACAATAGGAATCCAAAGAGGACCACTCCGAGACACATCATAATTAAAGTGCCAAGAGCAAAAAACAAAATGAGAATATTAAAAGCAACAAAAGAAAAACAGTTAATTACCTACAAGGGAGCACCCATATCATTGTCAGCTGATTTCTCAACAGAAACTATGCAGGCCAGATGGGAGTGGCAAGAAATATTCAAAGTGATGAATAGCAAGAACCTACAACCAAGATTACTCTACCCAGCAAAGCTATCATGCAGAATTGAAGGCAGATAAAGAGCTAAGGTTATCTAGTTTGTTGGAACAGATAAGAAAAAAACAAAAGGAGTTGATCTCCACCAATCCAGTATTATATGAAATTCTGAAAAGTATTTTTTAAGAAGAGGAAGAAGAAAAAAAAAAGGTAAAGATAAAAACTATGAACAACAAATACATATCTATCAGCAAGTGAAAGTAAAATTCAAATGAATTGAAAAATCTGATAAACAGAATAAACTGGTGAATATATTAGAATCAGGGCCATAGAAAGGGAGTGGACTGATAATTCTCAAGGAGAAAGAGGTAAGGGTGGGTGCAGGACGAGATTGGACAAAAATCATATATCTATGGATGAGGTTCAATGGTGGGAAGGTAGGGGAAGAGGGTGGGGTGGAAGCTGAGTGGAAGGAAGTTATGGGGGGAGGGAAAAGAGGAACATTTGTAATAGTCTGAACAATAAAGATTTATTTTAAAAATATACTTTAAACACAATGTATTCTATGTAATTTTAGATATTTTCTAAAGTTTAAAATTGGTGTGACATTTTCTCATTAGAGCGAATATATTCTGAATTTCTCGATAAAAGTTCCTTTTTCTTTTTGAACACCCAACATCTTTAGCTTCTATCATCATTTATTATTTGTTCTTTCCTACTCTTTCAAAATAAGAGCTTCCTACATTACCAAACTTGATTAATTTCAAGGAGATTGACTACCATTATGAATTATATGCTGAGCCCAAGAGGACTAGACATGTAAATAAATAAGGAAGATAGAGGTCATGAGGAGTACACTAAACTCAAAATACTTAATGTTTATTTTAATTGAGAAGTCCTGAATTTGTCACTTTTGTGTGTGTGTTTGTGTGTGTGTGTGTGTAGTATGTAAATATGTGACAGATACTATATATATCACATATTTACATATTCTATATGTATATATACTGTATATCACATATTTACATACTATATATGTATGTGTGTGTGTGTGTGTGTGTGTGTGTGTGTATGTGTGTGTGTATACAGCGGTACCTCGAGATACGAGTTTAATTCGTCCCGTAAACTTGAGGCGTGGGAAACTATGAGACACTCGAGTCTTGGTAAACTGGTTGGTCATGTGCAGCAGGGCGATCCGTGCGATTACTCCTCTCTCAATTGTTGCTCGTATTTCAAAGCAAAAATCACTTGCTCCATGGCTCATATCTCAAAAATCTTGTATGTTAGGGCACTCGTATCTCGAGGTACCACCGCGTGTGTATTTCTAAATTCTATGGCTGAGGGTATATGATCAGTAAAGTATAATTTTATTATTGATAATTAATATTATAATTTTTAACTGTCACTGACTAAAAGCTAATAATGTGCCAGATTTCACTGATATATATTATAATAATCTATATATAGTATATTTTCTCCACTTTACATACTGTATAGGTATATGTGTTTGTGTGTGCGTGTGTGTGTGTGTCTGTGTGCTTGTATGTATGTGTGTGTGTGTGTGTGTGTGTGTGTGTGTGTATATATATATATATATACATATATATATATATATATATATTTCTAAATACTTCCAGTGAATTTGGAGAGTTATATTAATCTAAATTATCCTTCAGCCCCCGGTACTATTGGGGATTTATCCATTTTTCCTTATTTTATGTATTTATTTATTTTAGCCTACCCTATTTTCTGAAGTTCAGGAGAATTAAGATCTTGTCATTTCTTTTATTTTTTATTTTTAAAACTTTACTCCATTCCATAGTAGTAGGCAAAGCCTGTTGCGTTTTACTTTCTTAAAATTCATTTTTAACCATCCTTGCTCATTTTCTACTTTCCTTTTTAGAATTCTGAATGATGTTATCATGAAGTTTCTCTCACTGAGGTTTTCATTCATTTTTATATCCTCAATTAAGTTCTTTCTACTTGTAGGATCAAATTTGGGTGAGAACAAAAAGAATTTGCAAACTGTGAATGCATGTGGTATATTGAAACATAATGAAAGTAATGAACTAAGGGGGAAAAAAGTCCCCTCCAGAGTCTTGAACTATTACCCCAGATAACAATGTTAAGTGCTTTATTTTCCAATTTTGACATAACAAAATTTTAATTATTTGTCAAGATATTTTTATTGCTTTGTTATTTTGTGAGTATAAAATGAAAATGTAACAAAGTAATCTGCTTTCCAAGTAACCCTCTTTTTGTTAGATTGCAAATTTATTAGAATTCTAAAACAATTTCAAACCCATTTTTCTGTTTAAAATGTTTTAAGCAATTGCTATTTAAATAAAACAAAGAAATATTTAATATGTTGAGTATCATACCTATAAATAATCATTTCTAGATCTATTATAATTCTGTCTGAAGGTATATGATCAGTAAAGTAGAATGATTTCATTATTGATAATTAATATAATTATTAACTGTCACTGATTAAAAGTTAATTGCATGCCAGATTTCACTGATATATACTATAATAATCCATATATAGTATATTTTCTCCATTTTACACATGGTTACCATTAGTTACCAAAATGAGACAGAATATGATGAAGTCCAAATGGTTAGATACTAAAGAAGCTGGTTTATAGTTAAAGACCCACTTATTTTTGGAGCAGTAACTCTCAAAGCATGTATGATTAAGGCTTAGAAGACTTCTGTTAAGTCTTGGCTAATTAGCTCCCACCTCACTAAATCTTATGGCCAAGAGATCCAAGGTCAATTCTGACCTTAGGGTAGGAATCATTTTGGGGGCTTTAGACCAACGTTTTTGAGATTGAGCTCTAAGCATCCTTTTTGGAGTCTTTTGCATAGTGCACATTTTCTGAAATCTGGAAATATCTTTCTTCCCTGAACATATTGATATGCCTTAGTGATTATTTTCCTCTATAGGCAAGGTAATCTATAATGATAAACACTAGGAGTTAAAACTAATCATTTTTACCACAAGTTTATTTCTTTGTAGTTTAAATTCCATTTCAGATTAGGGATTTAGGGAAGGCACAAAGGATCACCTCAATGCTTTTTTATTTATTTAAATCATCCTTTCTAATAAAGAGGGAATATGCTAATTCACCCTCACACTATCACAAAGATGGCAGCATCCATAGCCCATAAGTAAGGAATATGCTAATTGATTGTACTATTCTCACAGATGATGGTACTCACATCAGGTAAGGAGGGAATATGCTAATTGACTGCCACCCCCTCAAAGATAGTGGTGCCCAAAGCCACAAGATGGCGGCCCCTGGTCCCCTCAACCCCCAGTCACCCAGGACTGGTGGAGGCATAGGCAGGCCCACGCAAGGCACAGGCAAGCCTTGTATGGTGGCTGCCCAGCCCACCAGGGCCACCTGAGGTGCAGGTAATCAGGGCCAGCAGAGGCTTGCACTGCTGGCAGTGACAACAGCAGAGATGTGATGGGGCATTGTCTTCCCCCAATCACCTCTTGCCCCTGAAGGCTCTCGGACTGTGAAAGGGCGCAGGCAGGCTGAGGGACCTCTAGTTATATTAATAATGATTATGAAAATTATGAATGCACACTCATGTGCAAATACGTGTTCATCAATATGATTCTAAATATAAGAAGAGTTTTCTTTTTAGTTATCCACACATGGTCACATGGTGAAATATACATACTTTTTATGGCAAAACATGGCAATGTCATAATGCCAGAGTGCAACATAATTTTTATGGCTGTATTTCTTTCTCTCTAACACACAAAGGTCTTTCTGAGCTCACAGCATGATGAGAGAAAAGTTTGATAACAAAGGTCACTCAAGAGATCAAATTCATGAAGCAGACAATATCCTTTTTTTAAAAAATAGGCAGGAGAGTAGGGGTAAGAGATCAACCAAAGGACTTGTATGCATGTAACCAATGGGGTGGATGGGGGGAAGGTCAATGGGGGGAAAAGGGGACATATATGTAATACTATATATAATACTTTAAACAATATATATATATATATATATATATATATATATATATATATATATACACACACATACATATATCCAGATATATGTATGTGTGTATGTGTATATATATATATAGCTTTCAGAAAGGAAGGAAAAAGAAGAGAGAGAGAAAAACATCAATGATGAGAGAGAATGATTGATTGTTTACTTACTGTACACTTCACACTGGAAATAGAAACCCAGACATGTGCTCTGACCCAGAATTGAACCCTGACTTCCTGGTTCAACCACAGAGCCATGCCAGCTGGGCTGATACTATCCTTCTTGTACTTTGCTTATCAGTTTCTCTCAGCTACATTTTAAAAATATGATCTATAGTAAGTTATAATTTGCATAAGTATATAAATCATGGGGAAAGGCATATTCTTAATGAGTGAATGTAGAGTCATATAAACCAGGTACTAGTAAAACAGTTTTTAACAACCATGCCAGACATAAAAAAGGATATAGCCCTTCTCTGAAAAATTAAAATATGAGAGGGAATTTAGTTCATCGTATATATGAAACTTAAAAAAGTAAATCCTGTAAAAGAGCAATTTTTTAAAAGTTTGGCTAATAGAAGAACATCTTTTGAGGAGCTCCTAGAATATAATGGTATTGATAAAAAATAAATTTTTCAATAGAGCTAGTAGTATTTTTGAAGGAGATACCTATTTTATGTTAGCATATTCTCAATGCTCTTAAAGTTCTTGAAGGACTTGAAGACTTTGGAAGAGGAATTTTTTGAGCTTCTTTGTAATATAAAAGAACACAAATAAGTGAATAAAATAATAGATTAACAGAAAAAAACATAGTATTTTAAAAGTGCATTGACTACATTATAAAATATTTCAAAATTGCACAAAAGAAGAAAGCATAAGAGGATTAAAACAAAGCAAATAGGGCAACTTACTACATTAACATAATGTCAGGTAATAATTAAGAAAAACAGCATTATAAATGTAATGTTTGCATTTTATAGAAAGAATAAAATATGTACATTCAAAGTATTGGACTTGTTAAAATAGAGATATAAACATAACTCAACAGAGTCCAATTCAACCCTCAAGATTATTTTGATAAACATTCTGACATATGTGGTTATATCAAACCTTTTAAATTCTGAAACTTGAACAGCAGCTTCATCAGCAACTGTAAAGTATGACTATTCAATTAAAGTTAAATTTCCAGGCAACATTTCTCTTGCATATACCAACATCCAAAACCAAGTTCTAAAGAAAAAAAATCAACCAGAAGTTTTAAATTTGACGTAAATTTAGTGGACCTATATATTAAAGCACAATTCTGAGAGAAAACTAAAAGAAGATTAATTATCTTGCTCAGGATAGCAATGCTATAATATTCACAGGTAGTTATCCACGGGGATCTAGAATACAAACCATGTGTTTTCTTTATTGTACATTGCTAATGTTTCAGCAATAGTATTTATTTACTCTGCTATGCATCTGCCATATGCTGTTTTTACTTGGTTTTAGCTGACTCAGCAGCTTGGAAAAGAGGAGGCAGGGAAATAAAAAAAGGGTTTTTATTTATTTTGTTGAGTCTGACCACACAGATAAAAGTTGAAGTTAGTAGTAAAAGTCAGGTTAATATGCAGCACTCATATTACCTAAAGTATTCAGGTAAGTGATTTATGTCTAGGTGGTTACATGAGGCAGCCATTTCAACTCAAAGCTATTGACATTCTAAGTGTATTAACCTTAAATCTAATTTGAAGTAAATTCAAGATATATTTCTGGGTATCATAAAAATGTAATAAAAGCCTAAATGTAGCAGCATCATGACTGGGCTTGGCAAGTAATAAACAGATTCTATGTCATTGAAACAGAGAAGGTGGCATGATGTAAATGAAATTATATTGCTCAACTTCAGTAGAACTTTACCAAGGTTTCTTAGGTTTAAATGAGGAGAACTGCATTGTATTTGTTGCATTTTCACAAGTGGTATATGCATTTATTGTTAAAAATTAGGTTGACTATATTAAGTGTTCGGTTACTGAAAATGAATGGAAAATAGATAAATTAACATAGCCTGGAATGTCAGTCAGTTCTGTGACTTTGGTCAGGTCATAAGTTATTTGTAAAATGAAGAGAATAAAGTGTTCCTTTAAGATGTAAAAATAAAGGTCACAGATAATGTAACCACCTCTGTACACTTGACTTCAAAAAAATCAATGTAATACATTGATTCAGCTATATAAAGGAAAAAATTAAAGTTTTTCATGATAAAATGACATATATATATATATGTTCTGGACAACTGCACATAAAACATAGCAGAAGTCTTCAGCTGAGTAATCCTATACAGAAACAAGTAGTAAAGGAAAATGGATTTGGGGTTTGATGGGAGATAAGTACCATAAATGTCATTACTCTCAGTGAAGGCATTCTCTAAAAAGGTGATTAGGCAAAATTATCTTTATGGGTTCACATGGAAGTTGAATTCTTAGGAAATCCATGTTTTACCTATGCAAAAATTAAATTGTCCTTTATTGACAAATGGAGATGGGTCTAAACACATATAATTTAAAAAGGACAAAACTTTCTTATGAGAAACTCTCCTGAGAATTGTTGATATTTAGCATCCCTTGCTTGCGCCCACTAAGCATGAGTATATAAGCCAGTGTTATGCAATATCCTCTCTCTCTCTCTCTCTCTCTCTCTCTCTCTCGCTCTCGCTCTCGCTCTCGCTCTCGCTCTCTCTCTCTCTCAAAAAGCAGCCCAGATTTGGTAGTGTCTGTTAATTTCTGCAGTGTAAGTACTCACATTTGGCCTGTTTCAAGCTACCAATATGATGGACATGATGACAGTGAATAAAGAGTTGAGAGCTGGTTCTCACATCAAAAGTAACCCAATCATTAATGTATTCAGCACTGATCGAGTATGCCAGGTTCTGGTCAAAAGTTACATAAGATAATACAAACATGAAAATTGTTCATGAAAATAAGAATTTGATGGAGTCGGTAAAACAGATACATGATGATTAGAAAGTTAAATTTTATTAAGGCTAATATAATCAGAATGTTCTAAGAGCAAATAAAATATTTATGAGTTAATTCTTCAAGTTTATGCATTTTTATGCTGTAGAACTGTTATGGATCTTAGTGCTCTCTATATGAAATTGGTTATTTATATTAAAGAATATCACATGCTATAATAAAAAGACAATGGACTTTCTCATTCCCTAAACTGTTCACTCACCTGATCAGCAGTGTGACTTTGGGCAATTTCCTGATCTATAAAATGGAGATTATAATGCTCTTTGTCCTGGGCTTTGAGAAAATTAGAAATAACAAACCTGTTTGGCATGCAGAAGCCATATTAGCAAAATTTTACTGTAGGTATCGTTCTACCTCCAAAGCTCTGAATGTTCCAGGAAATTCCATTTCTCTTTATTGTATTATGTGTAACACAATACTTGTATATTTCTATCTTCAGTAAATATTTGTATACTAAAGGAGTCTCCGAAAACAATGAGCTTGTGAGCCTGTT
>PVJN01009954.1:0-58830 GCA_004026805.1 Lasiurus borealis
ATAAGTACAATGTTAAAAATAAAACTAAAAAAAAAAATCCGTGATACTTGCAACAATAAAGATAAATTTTTAATAAATGTGATTGCTAAAGCAGTTGAAATAAGTCCATCTTTACAGAGAAGCTTAGTGTCAGAAATAAATTCTCTAAAGAACTCCATCACGTCCAGGAGCTGTCAGGCCAAGGTTACAGGCAGAAGAGCTCCCTGTGGCATGTTTGTTTTTGTGGTGATGGTTCTCTTTCATGCTCCTGGGGAAGGGGTCCTGAGGAAGGGTTCCCATGTGCAGGTCACAGTGGACCAAGGCGCTGGGCAAAGACTGTGCAGGAGAGAGTAGGAGCTTCTCATGAGGGACCATCTTTCATGTGTCCTAGAGCCAAAGCTCAATGGTGTCTCTCCTGGTTTTTGAAGCATTTGTGCAAGGGCAGCAGACATGCTGTAAAACAAACATGTCAGGGATCCTCTCCAGTCCTGGCTAGTAAGCATCTTAAAAAAAACAACAACAAAAACAAAAGACAAAAAGGAAGAAAGGAAATGATGTTAAAAATCACGTCTTCTCATTCAGAATGGAAATAATTGAAATAAACGATTTGGATTAAGTTACCGCATTCTTATCACCATTAGAATGTATTTAATGAATACAGAATTCCCAGCCGCCTTACAGACTTCCTGCTTGGGCATTGTGCCTGTGAGCAAATACTATCTTGTGCTTCGTTTGATCTATTCACTCACTAGAAGTGTGTGTGTGTGTGTGTGTGTGTTTGAGAAACGATTCCTGTTTGTTGAATGTGGTTTCCATTCTTAACCTAAGCATCAAATAAATGTGGGAGGCATGATTATTTGCAAAGCTTAGATCTACAGTACTTAATATTTAAAATTTGGATGTTTTGTGAACATATATGTATATATATTTATGTTAATAAAATACGGACTTAAAATACAAAGGAGATTGCAATAGGATGAGGCATTGTTTTCAGCAGATAAGAGAGACTGCTGCTACCAGTGTTTCATGAGCCTATTAATCCTGTTTGAAATAAATATGTTAGTCTCCCATAGCAAATCATAAACACAATTTATGGTAAGTTGCCCCTTCTTAATTTCTGCAGAATCTCACTGAAGTAAGGACATCATGGTGTATTATATATAATGCACACAGAGAACTGTATCAATAGAGTCCCAGAGTGTGGGAAATTTAGAGATGAGAGATGTACAGCGGGTCCTTAAATAAGTTATTTTCTTCAAAAATAATTCTGTTAGAACATTGATAAGATTCCATAGTATCTTAACTCTTATTTATATCATTAGCCTCTGGTAAAACAGGATTTGTTATACGTTGCTATCTATCAACATTAAGTGAGGACTTAACTATCTTCCCTAAAAGCCAAAGTCCTTCTCAGTACATAGAATAGGTACTATTTAAGTCTAAGCAGTGTTTTTATACCTGTGAGTAATCAAGGTCAAATTTTAGGGTTGTCCTACCACCCAGATGGAAGTGAAATCTCCCCGCACTCAGTCCTCCTAATCCCATGTAATAAAAGCCTAATATGCTCAGTGTCTGGTTGTCTGGTTGTCCATTCAACCAATCAAAGCGTGATATGCTAAGGCCCCTCAACTGCTCACTATGACATGCGCTGACCACCAGGGGGCAGACAGTTGGCCAGTTACTATAATGTGTACTGACCACCAAGGGCAGGCACTCCAACCGGTAGGTAAGCTAGCTGCTGGGGTCTGGCCCATCAGGACTGAGAGAGAATGGGCTGGACATGCCCTGAAGCCCTCCCATAGTCCCTCTCTTGCTGGCCAACCTCCCATGCCCTTCCCCGACCCTGATTGTGCACTGGTGGGGTCCCTCAGCCTGGCTTGTGCCCTCTCACAATCCAGGACCCCTTGGGGGATGTCGAAGAGCTGGTTTCAGTGCAATCCCACAGGCCAGGCCGAGGGGCCCCGCTGGTGCAGGAATTTGTGCACTGGGTCTCTAGTATCTAATAAGCAGCCTTTTTCATAGTTTATCTACAAGTGCACCTTGTTGCTTTCTAAGCCTGTGCACTAAGTGCTTTATATGGATTCTCACATTTAAATCTCACTAAACTCTATCACACAGATACTGCTACCTTTATTTTCTTCAACCGGACGAGGAAACTGTGCTTCTCAAAGTGTGGTTTGTAGGCCAAGGGCATCAATCATATCCCCTGGAAATTTTTAGGGGGAAAAAAGTCATGTTTTTCACCCTGAATGACTTCACTAGAACCTTTATTTATTAAGATCCCCATGTGACTTGCAGCATTGCCCAATTCACACAGTAAAGCAAGGGCTCTAAGAGACATCCAACTTGCACCAAATTCGCACTTGCGTAAAATGACTTGTCTGAGATCACATAGTGGAAGGATGTCAGAGAATATTTGAGCTCAACATGTATATTTCACTCTCTGTTATAGCTGCATTCCCTTCTGGAGAAATTAAGACTAATGGGTAGCATAGGTTTCTGTTAATTAGAATGCTTAAAAATGTATTGGACATTTTCTTAATAGGAAGGGAGTTAGAATTTTAATTCCCACTCCTACTCCTAGTGTTCCTCCCTCTGAATCATCATTATGGAAGAGTAGGTGTAAAATGTGTCTCTTGTGTCTGATGTTATCTTAACATTTCAAGAAATAGACTGGGACAGTGAAAAGAACATTAAATGTAGCTATCTGTTATGCAGGCTACCTCTGTGCCCGGTACAGGGCTTAGCATTGAACACATATGATATAAATGTCCTGAAACAAACCCATAAACTAGGAAACATCTTCTATGATTTTAACCCATGTAATGATTGCCATGTTTGGCTGACCTTAATTAGCTATAGGCCTTAAAGGATGGGTAACAGGCAGGCAGAAAGGTAATGAAGATCTAAGAGTATTCCAGGCATGGAGTTGGGGGTGGGGAGTATGAGGTAAAGTTCACAAAGAGGAAGTATCACATATTCATAGGACTTTTGGTTGAAATGAAGCAACAATCACGTAGTCCTTCACATAAGTTTTCACTTAGTTCTGTTTTACGGTCCTTTGTTAAAGAGCACCAACTCTGGAACCAGATCCTGAAATCAGTTGTGATCAGCTGTGTGACCTTAGTGATTTTAACCTTCTGGCTTTGACCTTAGTAGTATAGAAAAATACCAATTACATAGCATTGTAAGGGTGGTTAAAAAAGTTCATATACCTAAGTGCATAGGCATTGCTCTATAATTGTTAGTTATTAGTTTTCAAGCCATTTTGAGGATACCAAGAAGTATTAGATATACATTAGGTCCCCTTATCTGTGCTTTCAATTACCTGCTGTCAACTGTGGTCCATAAATATTAGATGGAAAATTCCAGAAATAAATTTTAAATAACTTGCCATTCTGAGTAGCATGATGAAATCCCCCCAGAAGGTGAATCATCCCTTTGTCCACTGTTTGCAGCCTGTATATGCTACCTACCAATTAGTCAGTTAGTACCCTTCTTGGGGATCAGATCAACTGCAATGATTTCTCAGTGCTTGTGTTCAGGTAACCCTTGTTTTGTTTAATAATGGCCTGAAAGCTCAACAGCAGCGATGCTAACAATTTAGATATGCCATAGAGAAGCTAAGTGTAGTTAGTATGGAGGGATAAACATGGCATATATTCGGTAAGGTACTGTTCTCCACTGTCCATGGTTTCAGGCATCCCCTCGGGGTCTTGGAATGCATCCTCTGCCAGTAGGAAAGGACTACTGTAGTCTCGGTGAACCTGTAGTCACTTTTAAACCTGATCTTCTTGTGAATGGTGGAGAGGCCCCCAAGTGGACTGTGACATTGTAAGAGAGCACAGAAAGAGAGGAGAAGAGAAGGCAGTTTTACCGCATGCTTAGAGGTCATATGAAGGTGCTTCAATACTGCTCAAACCCCCTAACTACATGGTTGACTCCTTTGTTCTTTCTGGCCATTATGATAGAAAGTCCCAGATTTGAGCGTGCATTAGAATCACATGGGGAAATGTTTAAACTGCGTCTTCCTGAGCCCTGTCTCTAAAATGTTGATGAGTTGAGTCTGGTATAGACTTCAGAATCAGAATTCTAATAAAGCCCTCATCTGGTAAAGGTGGTTCCATGATGGCTTTCATCCTTCCCAGTAAAACAGAGTCCAACTCCCCTCTCACCACGCAGCTAAGTTTCCATCTTCCAGTTCCCTCTGCAAATGGCCGAATAGCTAAGTCGGACTCCCATAGACGCCTACATGGTAAAGTAGCTATTGTTATAGACTTTACAAAGATACAATCATGTGGACTCCTCCAGGATTATCTGGACCAAATTACTTGGGAACAGTGGCTAATGATGTCAGAAAGCCATGGGATTTTTATGAGACGAGAAAAAGAAACTGGATCCTAGTACATGTGAATGGTCAAAAGCTGCTGTGGTAGGCCAGCTTGAAGAAACTGAAGCAGTTGTTCAAAAAATACCTCGAGGGTCTAAGTAGCCTAAAGCAGTGGAAGAAAAGCTGGCATTGAGAATAGGGTATAAGAGAGAATAATTTGAGACCACGTCTGTGATGGGGGTTTAGGCCACCAGGATACCACTCGAAGGTTTCACGGTGGGTAGGGAGATGCCTGATACTTGGACTGACACATCATCATGACTGCAAACCTACCAGCCTATTTGAGTTGTTCCCACTTTGCATTAAGGACTCTATATAGCTTTATCTTTTTAAAGCTAAGCCTCCTACTCCCACAGCATATAGTGTGTAAGAGGAAGGAAGGAGATTTTGCACAGTGGTTGGCCCTTGACCAGACTGCGCGTGCTCAAATGCCCATCTTGCTGCTCCCTGCTCAGTGAAAGCAGCCGATTGCTCAGTCTCCCGGTGCTGTTTCCTAACAGCCTCAGAGCATTGGTTTGATAATGGAGTTAATATACTACAATGTTTCAGATAATACTGACCTTGAGAAATTTCTTCATGTTAGAGACTGTCATTATTTCCATTTACTATGTGTCATCAAGCTTCAGGTGGTAGGGAAAAAGCCCTGACTCAGATGATCTAGAAGGCTATTTATTATGTTATGCAACGTAAGTTATTAATTCAGCAGTTCACTGAGGACCTCAGAAAACCAGATACTTTTGAACTCTGTAATCCTCAGTGAGTTGAATGTGTAACTCAGGCTGGCTCCACTCGTCATAACAAGATAGCTCCAGCCATCACATCTGGACACGCCAGTTTCCAGGAGAATAAAGGTCTTTTCTTCTTGGGTGTATCTTTTTAAGTCCCAATATCCCCTGACATACTGTCATTCGCATCATGATGGTCAGAATGGTTTCCTCTGCCTTTTACTGGTAAGGGAAATAGAGTTGGGATTATCCTGATGGGCTAAGAAATTGCAGGACTTTGTAAAGGAGAGTATAGTGAGGGTTTCTCTTCAAAAGGAAGAAGAGGTTGGTAAGAACCCATGAGAGAGATGGGTATAATCACTCAGTATCAGAAACGACGGATCTGAAGTTCAAAGATTTGAATAGTTTGCCAAAAGCTACATAGTTAGAACATGAGCCAGTTTTTGAATTGAAGCGTTTGACTCTAAAACTCATAATTCAAAGATTGTAACTTAGCACATAATTCATAGAGCTGTTTGCTTCAGGGAGGACACACATCCATTTAGGAGTGTGAGAGCACTGATTAAGTCCTTGAATGGAATATTGTGGGAGGGGGATTCTGAACAGTTCCACTTGGTCCAGCAGGGGCGGTGACTCTGTAGGCATCTAAGCAGTGTGAGATGGAAAGCCCTGTGAATCCTGAGTGGGGCAGGCTTGACTCTGGGTCAGGGCTGTTGGACAAGGGCTGTCCACCTTCAGGAGGAAATGAGATGGACCATGTTGCTTTGACTGATTTGTTTATTGGTGGCCTTTCAGAATCATGTTTGACAAATTCTTCCATCCCCTTTGAAAGTGTTTAAAGGGGTGTCTTTTGAGAACATCTCCATTAGCACTTTCCTCCTCCTCAGTCCCTGTTGAAAGGCCCATCCTGTGGGTGCAGTGCCATGGTTCTTGGTGCCGGTAGAGGCAGTCTGCCTTCCACTCGGATTAAACTTGGCTTTCTGGAGGAAGTGCTGGAGGACAAGGTCAGTGCAGTCAGGCAGACGGGGAAATTGTCAGGAGTATCTGTTCCTGAGAAAAGAGGAGGAGGAGGAGGGAAACACATAGAAACATTGCTTTGTGACCTGAGTAGATTGTGAGGGCTGTGGTTGAACAACACTGGACCTGATGGCAAAAGTGGGTCTTCAACCTTTTTCCTCAGTAAAATGAGTTTAATAATGGCAACTCCCAGTGCCTTTCTAAGAATTGCCTAACACATGGGAGAATGGGGATGCTTTGCAAGTTCAAAACTCTTCCCTGAGAACTTTCTGGCACCTTGAACTGTTAATCTCACTCTTTGGACTTCAGTGCATTTTAATACAGTGACTAGGAGGGTCTTTTGTTTGTGTGTGTGTGTATATATATATATATACATATATATATATATATAATTACATATATATTGATTTTCTACAGAGAGAAAGGGAGAGGGATAGAGAGTTAGAAACATCGATGAGAGAGAGAGATATTGATCAGCCGCCTCCTGTACACCTCCCACTGGGGATGTGCCCGCAACCAGGATACATGCCCTTGACCGGAATCGAACCTGGGACCCCTCAGTCCGCAGACCGACGCTCTATCCACTGAGCCAAATCGGTTTCAGCTTGTTTGTTCTTTTTAAAGTTAATGGTTATTTTTTCAGAGGCAGCTGGGAAGAAAAGGGAGCACTCTGACATAAGTCTAGATCATTTCAATTTTTTAAATTATCCTCATCTGCCGAGGGCCTGACATTTTGACTTGATCAGAGAGCATCGGGAGTTTTCTAATGAGAAAGATTGTGTTTCTCTTAGAGACCAATGAGCATTAGAGACAGAGATGGTTAGCAGCAAGCTACTGCTTTGAGTCTAATCATGTAATTACTAAATAGGCAAGTCAACAGTGAGCCCTCCAAAAAAGCACATTTTTTGAAGTACCCCTGGGAAGTAGACACTGGCTTCACATCTCTCCCAACTTCCTTTTCGCAAAGAGGATTTCAGGTAGGGAAATGGCAGGAAACAGATTCTGCTCCGTTGCCAGGTGGCACGGGGGTAGAGGCTGTGCCTTTTGGGAGTGTGAGATGGAAAGGCCCTGTGAATCCTGAGTGGGGCGGGCTTGACTGCGGGTTGGGGCTGTTGGACAAGCCAGTGGAGCACTAAGCCCTTAATTACACAGCTAGGGATGAGCTTAGGCAGAGCTGCGAGGGAGAGCGTTGGAAAATATAGATGTACGGCTCCGCTGGCAGACTAGAAATGAACTGGAGGTATCTGGCAGAAATCTGTCATCTTCAGAAAATGAAACTGAGCAGTGTGTATGCCTCAGGTTTGATTAAGCAAGCATGTTTCCAAAACTTAAAAAAAATGTTAATTTCAATTTATTCATAGTAATAACTAATGTCTAATGAAAATGCAGAATTAGTTGCTTGTTTCCTTTGATTCTTGCTACCACTCCTCAAGGCAGATATTATAAACTGCATGGTACTGGATCAGGAGGACATGGAGGCCTGGAAGGTTTGGGGAATGAAGTGGTGCTCATTCAGGTGTGCCTGGCTGCAGACATATGCCCTTTCCCCATATTTTCAGCTGTGTCATAGGATAAATGTCTATACTCAGAAATTGTGTGGGCACGGGGAAGTAGTGCGTAGTGGAGTGTGGGCCAGAGAGAGTATTGGAATCACGGGAGAATCACGTCACGTCACGTCATATGGATCAATCAGTACAAATACATTTATTATCAAGTTAGTGGGAATAAGGGCAAGAGGCCTGGCTTAGCCCTGCATGGGATACAAGAGATGCACAAGGGCCAAGAAGTGAGAAGGGCCCTAACCGGTTTGGCTCAGTGGATAGAGCGTTGGCTTGTGGACTGAAAGGTCCCAGGTTCGATTCCTGAAGGGCATGTACCTTGCTTGTGGGCACCTCTCCACTGTGGGGCGTGCAGGAGGAAGCTGATCGATGTCTCTCTCTCATCGATATTTCTGACTTTCTATCTCTCTCCCTTCCTCTCTGTAAAAAATAATAAAAAATATTAAAAAAAAAGTGAGAAGGGAGGTCCAGGAAAGGGTACAGATTGCCAGCGCCCTGCAGCCCGGAAGGGATCCCAAGGCCAATTTAGATGTCATGTAAACATCTTAACTTATCTGACATTCTGGGCCAGTGGTCGGCAAACTCATCAGTCAACAGAGCCAAATATTAACAGTACAGCGATTGAAATTTCTTTTGGGATCCAAAAACCTACTTCTGCACATGGGCATGAAGCTTCAATTGCACTATATGTACGTGCCCGCATGTGGTATTTTGTGGAAGAGCCACACTCAAGAGGCCAAAGAGCCACATGTAGCTCTCGAGCTGAAGTTTGCCTACCGCTGTTCTGGGGGAATAGAAGAAACATTTTAAGTGAGGGAAGCATGCCTTTTGCAGACTCTGGGATTTACCATACACTGCACTTCTTTTGTAGTCTTCCCTCCCACTAAATACCTTCCCCAGTCTTTCTCAGCAGAAACTATATGGAAATAGGCATCACCCATTGAGTGTTTGTATATTTTCACACCTGTGACCATTCTCACCCCTTAGCTGTGACTTGTTTGGGGAAAATAAAGCTTCATGGTTGAGGTGGTGGCAGATAACCTCTTCTAACCTCTACCCCAGGAGGTTGCCCCGAACCCAAGAAACAGGTCATTCACCACCACCATAGCCTCATCTGTAGTCTTGGATACAGACAGCTGGCCCAGCTCTCTATAAATCAGTAGCAAATCCCTTGTAGTTCTAAGGCTGAGTTTTGCACATTTCTTCCTAGGTGGTTTACACAGGTTCCATGAGAGTTCCTCTTGATGGCCCAGCCAGTGTGGCTCAGTCATTGAGCACCGACCTATGATCCAGGAGGTCACGGCTGGCTTCCCAGGAGGGGCATGCAGGAGGCAGCCAGTCCACGATTCTCTCTCAGCATTGCTGTTTCTCTCTTTCTCTCTCCCTGCCTCTCTGAAATCTATAAAAATATGTTGTTTAGGCTTCCTCTTGATGACCTGTTTACTTCAGGTAGGACACGTATCTATTTTGGAGCCTGAGAGTGCTGATTAGGTCCTCGGAGGAAACACTGCGGCAGGAGGATGGGGAACAGGACAGCTTGTTCCCGCAGAGGCTAGTGACGCTGACACTATCAAGGACTTGACAGGAAAATTGATATGTACTACAGATACCAAAGATGATACACATAAATCCATGTCTGGTATTTATTTAATGTCACACTTAAATTATTAATTCCTTCTTGACAAGGACAAATGTACAGTAAAATTTACTAATTTGGACTAATTGAGGAAAAGGCCAATTATATAGTAGAGCCTCCATTAATGAAGCCAACCAACAGGACCTCAATTAATCATTTCTGGGTCTTCCTGCATGTGTAAGAGAATCCGCAGCTCTGAGGAAATCAAGCTTTTGGGGTCCTTTCTCTCAAAAGTGATTTCTACGTTGTGCCTGAGAGCCGAGACGAGAGCAGCACCTCTTTACTGAACTCTGATCTCCCCTGCTACCTACCTCCATGAACTTAAGAAAAATCCTGAAACAAGAAATTACTGAAATGAAGTTTGGTACGGTCGTGCACTGCTTAATGATGGAGATTTGTTCTGAGAAATGTGTTGTTAGGTGATTGTATAGTTGTGAGAACATCATAGAGGGCACTTACACAAACCTAGATGGTATAGTCGGCTACATAATTAAGCTAGATGGTATAGTATAGTGTGCTCCTAGCCTGCAAGCCTGTACTGCATGTTACTGTACAATATAACCTGAAATTAAATCAATCAAGAGACACAGTAAGCTTGAGGTATATGAGGCTTCTGCGAGCATAACATGGCATACTCACTTACAGCAAACATTTTTAAGTAGAAAGAGTATACTCTAACATCATGATAAAAAGTATGGCATAATAAATGTATAAACCAGAAAGTTGTTTATTAACATTTTTTTACTGTACATAATTATATGAGCTATACTCTTCTCTGACTGGCAGTGCAGTAAGTTTGTTTATACCAACATCACCATAAACATGTGAATACAGTCACGAGCCACTTAACGATGAGAATATAATATGAGGAATTCATCATTAGCTGATTGCTTGAACTTGCACAAACCTAGGTGATGTAGCCTCCTACTGTAATTGTATATGACTGACAGTATAGAAGGTTTGTTTACACCAGCATCACCACAAATACATGAGTAATGTACCATAGTAGCCCAATGCATTTAACCATTCCCAGAACCTTCTAAGCACCTGATTATTAAAATGAGCAAAAGACAGCCTTGAGAGGCAAGATTGCCTCGCTATCAGATGTGCTTCTGAAGATGGGTAATATATAGATAAAAGGTCAAAATATAAAGGATGTTGAGTTGGGTTTATATTTAAATTTCATTCCATCTGTCATTATATATATATATATATATATGTAAAAATAAATAATTTTATTGATTTTTTACATAGAGGAAGGGGGAGGGATAGAGTTAGAAACATTGATGAGAGAGAAACATTGATCAGCTGCCTCCTGCACACTCCTTACTGGGGATGTGCCTGCAACCAAGGTACATGCCCTTGACCAGAATCAAACTTGGTACCCTTCAGTCTGCAGGCTGACACTCTATCCACTGAGCCAAATGAGTTAGGGCATGATACTATAATTTTAACCAGAAAACACACACCCACCTAAAATACCTCATTCCCATAGAATATCAACTAATGGAGGTTGTACTATGGTAAAACACATAAAAAAATTTAAACCATAAATTTAAAAAAAAATACAATTTTACAACTTTTTATTTTATACTAGAGGCCTGCTGCACAAAATTAATGCACTGGAGGTGGATCCCTCAGCCCAGCCTGCACCCTCTTGCAGTCTGGGATCCTATCCTACTTACAACCTGCCTGCACATTGTTCCTTACAGCTCAGTGCTCCTTACTACTACTGTAGAGGTGGGAGAGGCTCCCGCCACTGCCCCTGTGCTCACTAGCTGTGAGCCCAGCTTCTGGCTGAGCAGTGCTTCCCCTGTGGGATTGCACTGAAAACTAGGAGGCAGCGCCTGCATTGAGGATCTGCCTCCTGGTGGTCAGTGTGCCTCATAGCGACCGGTCGTTCTGGTTGTTCCGCTGTTAACAGTCACTTAGGCTTTTATTATATAGATAGTCGTGCAAGTAAAGTTGAGTTATCTGAGTAGATTACCAAATGGAGAAATTAGACTGTGTAGGATGGAGATTTCTGAAATCCTTGAAAAACGAGCCTTTGAACTAGCTTCACCAGACTTCTCTTCCCACAGTCTTATTGACATTTTTTATTTGCCTGGCAAGCTCTACTTTTATTGAGAATATAGAAATGTATCATTATAAAGTATCACAATTTCTAATTAGGGTATAAATTAAGGGTACTTAATATATATGTCTATTAAATGATTAAATTTGAAACCAGGTTGCAGTGTAATTGTGTTGTACTAAACCTCAATTAACTATGCATTCTGAGGACCATTACTCAAAGACACATTCTTATGTAGAAATAATGAATAAGGGAAGGGCACCTGTCTCTCCACATATGTAGACACTAAAACAGCAATCAGGCCTGCAGTCACTTCATTACTTCCCTGGCTGCATTCTTGTTGGTGCTTAGGAGCTTTTACCATTTTCTACAAGAAAATGAATTAGATTTACTAAAAAGAGTTTCAATTACATTTTTTTTATCTTGCAAATTATTAGGTAGGATTTTTATAAGTGACCAAGAACGATTTCTTGAATTTTGGAAGGAAATGAAATTTTGAAGAGAAATACTGGCAAGTTATTTTGTTTTCTTCTCAACAGCAATTCATTCAAGGTGGAGGATTTTCAATCTCATCCCACCCATTCTTTTCTACCTGGAGGGTAAAGGGCCCCTCATTCTTTTATTGGTTCCCACTTCCACACAATAGCCTTTCCTCAATCAAAATATAGAAGCCTTCTAGAACTGTCTTGAAGCTATTCTTAACGTCCTTCACATCTGCTTTAATGACTCAGTAAGAGCAATTTATAAAGTTCACAGCCTTACTGAGTACCTACTGAGTGCCAGGGACACATCTTAGGTGCTTAAGGCAGTCAGTATGAAAACTGGATACAAGTCTCTGCCTTTGTTTATCTGACATTCTCGTAGAGAAGTTAGGGAGTAAACAATATGCCTTATCAGTGAGAAAAAAATCTAGACAATTAGAAGGTGAAAGAAAGTACTGTGGCAAAAGAAGCCGTAAGCAGGTCGGTGCATGAGGAGTTGAGAAGGAAGAGGGACATGGGTTGCAGTATTAAGTAGGGTTGGTTGCATAGACCTCCGTGAAAAGGCAATATGTGAGCTGTCGTAAAGAAGGTGAGTTCAGAATTCCTCTGTCCAGAAATTCCGAAGATCCCTCATCTCACTCAGCCTCAAACTCAAATTCCAGGGCCTGAAAGGCTGTGAGTGTGTGTGCTGGCTCCTCCTCTTCTAAATTCTCTTTTCCTGCTCTCGGGACTTTGCTACTTTCTCACCTTCCCCACATATGCACCTGGCTCCACACTTCCTGTGATTCCTCTAGTACAGTAACCCCAACTTATCTACAGAGGATATGGTCCAAGGCCCCCATCGATGCCTGAAACTGGACAGTACCGAACCCTATCCACACTGTGTTTTTTCCTATGATATGCATGGACATCTGTCATAAAATTTAATCTATAAATTAAGGCATGATAAAAGATTAACAACAACAGCTATAAATAAAAAATAGAATAAGTATTGCAATATACCGTCATAAAATTTATGTGAATTGCTTTTGGGGCTATTATTAGATAAAATATAGATGACATAAATACAAGCCATGAGATCCTGCAACCTCCGATCTAATAACCCAGGCAGAGAGCTTCTAGAGTGTGGAGGTGATTGACAGGCACGAGACATATCCAGGCTTGATGAAGCAGAGTGGTGAGATTTCATCATGCTACTCAGAATGGTACACAAGTTGAACCATATGAGTTGTTTATTTCTGAATTGTTTATTTAATGTTTTCAGGTATTATTGATGATGGGTAACTGAAACCATGGGACATATTATAGACATGCTCCTGCCTCGAGACTTTTGCACTTGCTAGTTCTTGTGCTTAAAATGTTCTTCCCTAAGTATCCATGCATGTTGCTTCCTCCTTCCTTTGCCTTTTGCCTTCCTGGGTTCTTCTCAAATCACCCTGTTTTAAGTTGCAATTCCCTCTCATGTAGTACTTCTTCTCATCTTTCTTCCCTTTTCTGTTTTTTCTAGAGCACTTTATCATCATCTAACATGCTATTTATTTTAAAACATGCTAGACAATACAGGCATTTTTATCCCTCCCCACCCCCCCCCAAAAAAATGTCAGCTACATGAAGGGAAGGGATTTTGTATCCTCAGATTGCTACATTTTGCATTCCTGACAAAGAAATGGCACCAGAGAAAATGTTGAATTAATAAATGGTGTGTGTAAAATGGTGATTTACTTTGTCAAATGAGTCTTTGGACATTTAATAATTTGCTTCTTAATGCTAAATAGTGCATTCAATTGGTAATTTTATTTACATGATTCATTTATGATTAGTAAACTATTTTCAAAATACACTTAACAAATGAACTTCATACCATTCCAACTAAGTAATTTGGGAATCAATTGCTTATCATTATCAGCATAAGCCACATAAATAAACTAGAAGTGAAAAAGGGGGATGGATTATCCAAATCAAAGAAAGTACATTTAATTCGGTGGTTCAGGCTGGTAGAACCCTTTCTCCCCACCTGTCCCTCAACTGGATCCATTAGGCATCTCAGCAGCCCCGAGAGCTGACCTATGGATGCCCTATACCAAGAAGTAGGGTTGAGCAGTTTACGTGCAAGACTATGGACCCAGAGTGCTGACATGCAGTCCTTTCTGTCATTAACTGGATGCAGGCCCTTTTAGCCTCCCTATGCCATCCCGTACCCATCTGCCAAGCTCTTACAGGTAGGAAGTGAGCAAATGAGGGCTTTTGAGAGAAACCTTTGAAAGACCCATTATCCGAATGCCAGAGTGATCCATCTTTGCATCTCGCAGCAGGCGGAAGTTGCTGTGACCAACCAGGAAGAGTCAGACTCCAACATACATTTCTAGGCTGGCTTGTGCACAGCATTCTAACATGAGGGACAATTGGACAGTGGCTGGGAATGAAGTAAGGGGAGAAATCCGTCTTTTGGTCCTTGCATCCTGACCCGAGAGATGCTACTAACCACGTACTGCTCTCCACATGCCTTTCTTTTGTTTGAATTTAGCATTTCCTTGGCTCTTTACGTCTGAAAATATTTTTTTTTCCTTTCCTTGGTGGCAATTCAAACACAAAGAGAAATCAACATTTTAAAATTCAGATAAGCAGGGGTTAGTTTACAGTTAGTGATTTGGAGCACACTGCTTTTGGGTGATAATATTTGAAATTTATTTCCACAAGTTATTGCACATTCATTTCTGGAGTTTTCATTGCAGAAAATTGCCAGAAGGAATGGATTTTGTCTTCTTCAGCTGGCAGCACAATTTTCCACCTGTCGCCCAAATATTTGACGAGAAGGATTATGTTGCCGGCTCTGAAAGTTTATACCTTGGATCCTTCAGAAGAGAGAGGGTCTAATGAAACTGCTACCCTGATAGCAGAGTCCAGCTTGCTAAACTGTCTATGAAACAGTGGATGGATTTCTGAGGGTTAGGGCAATTTCTGAACAACTAGCTCTAGTAGCATGCACATTGGTGCATGCACACACACACACACACACACACACACACGGAGTTCTCAACCTGACACATGGCAAATGATGTTTTTTATCCTTTATGCTGTAACAGCATTCGTGTGTTCAGCAAAAACTCTTGTGGCCTTGCCAAAGATCTGAATTAATTGCCTGGAATTATTGTTGTTCATCTTCCTGGTAAATGGAACCAAATAGAAGCACTGGCGGTGCAAAGGTACAGATGAAATTGTCATTTGATTTCAGGTTCAAGTAATTTACTGTCTCCATTGAGTTTTATGTTCCTCTGTAGTTTGTTAGGTATAGAGCCGGCCTAGGCAGTGCAATCAACAAAAACAGATTTCAAAAATTCATACATAATGGCAGCAACCTTTTAAACTGTCAGAATAAATATAAAACTGTTTTTCCCCCTGTTTCTTCAAACACTTTATGAACATCATAAGTAATGATAATATTGCTGCTGTCAGAGGAATGTTCCTGAGGTATAGATTTTACCACGCCGTATCAGGACGCCTCAGCCGCCCCTGGGGGAAGGGATAGCATTCGTGGGCTGGCTTTCACATCCCTGAGTAATGAGATGCTGACTTGGCGTTTCTATCTTATTTTCCACTGCCCCATGTACCCACCAAGCCAGTTAAACTGAACTGTTATCCCCAGCATCTTCCTCACAAATGACCCAATCCCCATGCTTTTGTCCACGCTGTTTCAAATCCTGCTTTCCCATCAAATTTAAATTTTGGGTGAATGCAGATTCTAGTCTCCAAAAAGCCATCCGTGAAACATGCAGCTGGATATAATGTCTCATTTTGTGAACTCGGACCACTTCACGGACATTGCTTGTGGAATCTTTCAGTTAATATTTTTCACTCCCATCCACTGTGTACAGATCTGGAGTATGACAGATACTATCACGACAGAAGAGGATTTTGTTATGTCGTTAACAGGGACATAATGGACCTTGCTCCACAATGAGTTGGGCATGTTTTGCTCTGAAATCTGGTCTGGTTGGTACTGGATGTTTGTCGCCTGGCTTGCCATTTGGTGTCAAGCCACCACTGGCAGAGCCACTCCTGTGTGTTGCGGGTTTGAACCGTCTGCTAGAAGCCACTGTGTTGACCATCTTGTTTTTATATTATGAACGGATGTGAGCATAACCTTAGGCTAGCTGCACCTGAGATACAGAATGGAAAAGGCAGTCACAAATACTCAGGTCTCTGTGCTGTCCCTCCCAAAAGCACCTGCCCAGCTTCCCTTTCAGGCCCCAGCTCTGGGCCCTTTTCCCTCTCTCCTTCTAAGCAGCACCCTGAGAATATCTTTGTTTTCTTAATTTTTTTAGTTTCCCAAGAAGAGCTTGCCTGTCCTGCATAAGTGGCAGCGAGCAAGTGTGTGGGGAATCCCAAGTTCAACGTGCTCATCTTCTCAGAGTGGCAATTTTACTAAAAAACACAAGAGCAGTTTTTAATGAATTCCATTATTATAAAACAAAGTTCAAGCTTTGCCTGAATTTTAGGATGAGCTAGATGACAGCAGAGAAACATCTTACATTCATTGCTGCTGTTCTCACCCTCACTCAGGAGGCTGCATTCATTATTCTCGGCCATTGCATTATGGCAGTGCAGACAGTTATAAGGTACTGATTTAAGATTTTGATGTGGTCGAGCCTTTTCGTAGTTGATAGATTTTTTCCCCCTCTCTTGGCCTTTTCCTCCCCAAATTTTCCCTTTACTTCTATTCTACCTCAAACCAGTGGTTGGGCCCCAGGTTTCTTTTGAAACCTGCCCCTCTCTGAGTTCTCTGAACAGAGAGCTGGGTGGTTGATAGAGCATCTAAACTGTCATGTCATCTTGTTCAAAGAATTTTGTAACAAGGTGTGTGAGTGGAAAGGAGCGTAAAGGGTAGAAATTAAATCTTGCTAGTGGGATAACGGTTCTGTTATAAAGCAAATTTTAACACGAGGGAGGGTGTGCAGAGGGGAGTAATTGAAAATCGGCAGTATTTTCCTTGTTGCTTCCTTTTACTTTGAGGTTGGGAAGGTGTGATGTACTTGTTCATGTATAGACTATTGCTGTTCTAGAGCTGGAAGGGATTCAAGAGGAGTCAGCATCCTCTCGATTTTAACCTGGAAGGGCCTAGGATACCATGGGATTGCCGGGCAGTTGGGAAAGGTGCACTGTTTTCAGCATTTCACAGAACATAATGCAAAGCACGTATATCTCTGATTTAGGCAGTAGCTTTTGAAATTCAGTGGAGTTCTATTGGTAATAAAGGATTCATTAGAGATTCTGATTATTTGTTGTCTCTGATAATTTTTAAATACAAAACAATGAACACCTATATACCTATCTTAGCCCTGATCATTCATTGTTGCTGCTACTGCTATTGTTTTTATTATTTAGTATGTTCCATAATATATATATATATATATATATATATATATATATATATATTAAATCCTTACCCAATGATATGTTTTTATTGACTTTAGAGAGAGAAACATAATATGAGAGAGAAGTAGCTATTGATTGTCTCCCATATGTGGCCTGACTGGGGATGGAACCCACAACTTAGGAATGGAACCTAGAATCAAACTTACAATGTTTTGGTGTATGGAATGACAGTCCAAACAACTGGCCGGGCATGCTTATATATTTTTAATAAAAATAAACAGTAGAGATAACATGAAAGTGCTTTTTCTTCCACAGCTCTTTGCACCTCTTTTTCTCTTCTCAATAGCAACTACTAGAAGTAATTTAAATTCTTCTATTGTATTTTGTAGTTAGCACCTATTTATGTATTTGTGAGTAATATTTATGCGTTGATTTATAACATAAAAATTTACAAAAAATAAAATCCTACAGTGTATACCTTTTTGTAACTTTTTTTCTCATGCAGCATAAATTGAAATATATCCATGTTCGTAGATAGATCAGTGTTTACTTTGTACTGCAATATAGTATTCTATTCTGGGAATATATCTTATTTGATTTACTAGTTCTACTCTTAGCAGATGAGTATACTGATTTTAATTTTCCTCTAGAAAGCATCTAGAACATGGGTTCATGTCCTAGTGGAAATTTTTATGTCTCTAATTATTAATAAGCAGTGGGGACAATTGCTGTTTGTTAGGCTGAAACCTTTAAATCATGAGTGAACTCCAAAGGAAAAAATATCAAGGCATTGGATGTCATTGATGCAATGTCTCTCTGACTGAACAGGACTAGAATGAAATAATCTTAGAAATTTCTTCTCTACCCTCTGAAAAACACACCAGAGTATGAGTGCACATCCTTTTGGACACATATTTTAGCATCTAAGAACACTAGAGTTAAGAAATTTCTCATAGCATTTGACCTAAAATCCTACTGCAGTAATTGAAGCCCCGTTGCCTCTTGCTTTCTCTAGAAGTAATGAGGGCCCACTACTTCCTCTATTCATCTCCCCTTCTATGACCTTATGCTGCTTTGCAGTTCTTTTCTCCTTTTAGCGGTGTGAGTCCAGTCTCTTTAACCTTTCTCCTAGGATTTCTTCTCCTAGGGTATTTGTGCGGTTGTGATCCAGGCTTTATCAGATGGATCCATATCTCGCTTAGTTTGTAGGACTGCAACCTACTTAATAAAACCTAATATGCAAATCAATCGAATGGCAGAACAACTGGAGGAACAACCAGAGAAACGACTGGTCACTATGACATGCTGACCACCAGGAGGCAGATGCTCAACACAGGACCTGCTCCTCTGTTGAGCAACTGACCCCCTTCAGAGGGAGGTGACTGGCAGTGGCAGCAGGGGGTGGGGCCAGTCAGTGGGCGGTGCCAGGTCACTAGCTAGCCAAGGTGGGTGCGAGCAGGGGGGAGGGGTTCCACTCCATGATTGCCTTGCCCACCCATCACCCCACAGATTGGCCCTGATGGCTAGGGACCCTACCCTATGCTAGTATATTGGGAACAGTCTCTTAGATTTAAAAATTAAAACCTGGCAAGACTAACACTGAAAAACAG
The DNA here is from genome assembly GCA_004026805.1 of Lasiurus borealis. Classification (NCBI taxonomy): domain Eukaryota; kingdom Metazoa; phylum Chordata; class Mammalia; order Chiroptera; family Vespertilionidae; genus Lasiurus; species Lasiurus borealis. The sequence goes on from PVJN01009954.1 coordinate 18,846, forward strand.
GATGATACAGCAATGACATGCATGGACTCTAGCTTGCACATTTTGTGGTCAGTCCTGATTCTGACACTTACAACTATTTTACAAAGCCCATTACTATACTTAACTTCTCTCTGCTTCAGTTTTCCCACCCATAAGATGGGGAAAATGCTGCTACTGCCCCAGTAGGCTCACATTATGTACTACTTTTTATAATTAGGGCAAAAACATGTAGATATTCACACAACAGCAAGATGCCTTTCACCTGTATGAAAAGTATGGTCACAGGTGTATGCAGCATCCCGGATTGCAAGAGGGTGTCCAACTGCTGACTTAGGCCCGATAACCCCATCTGGCCTAAACTGGCAGTCGGACATCCCTAGGGATAAAGGCCAGGCATGGATTTCATGCACTGGGCCTCTGATGAAAACCTTAAGCAGGGTTGACAGGACTATCTCACAGTTTTTATATATGACTTTCTATATTTATACTTATGTATACATATAAATACAACTGTCCCTTTATTTAGAACATATATATTGTATCCCTTCTGTTTAGCAGCCTTATATGTTTATAGTACACATGCACACATACTCATGTACCAATAGCCCTGGATGGCTGGATTGTTTGTGTTTAGCATGTGAACTATTAGGTTGCACAGTCATGCCTTCTGCTATGTTGTAGAAAGCCAGTTTTCACTATTTAGGCATTTATTGAATTGATAAAGAAAGGGGGGCATTGTTTAGAGTATACCCCAAAACATGTAAAGAATGTTTAAAGCAGGATCATGTTCAATAGCAAAGCAAAGAAAACAAAGTGAACCTAAATTGCTATTGACAGAGGAATGCATAAGTAAATCATGATATATTCACCCAATAGAATTTTGCAGCGATATTCAACCTTTTTCATCTCATAGCACACATAGACTAATTACTAGAATTTTGCAGCATGTCAAAAAATACATTGTTTTTGCCAATCTGACAAAAAATAGGTGTAATTTTTATTCATTCCTAGCAGATGGCTATTATTGTGTTGGCTGTTGTCATTGTTTAATTTTACAATCTAAGGGAAAAGAAGTCAGTGCCCCTGACTAAACAGTCAGGTATCACAGGTTTTAAAATTCTTGCAGTGCAGTAGTTGAAAATAGTTGGGACACTGCAATGAAAATGCATGAACTCTCACCACATGCATTGGCAAGAATTTTAAAAACATTGTTGAATGCAAAAAAAAATCAGAAGAATAGGAATAGCTAATAAATACATTAAAAGAGGCTCAACACCATTAGCCATTAGGAAAATACAAATCAAAACCAAGATGGGATACTACTTAACTCTCGATAGGATATCTGTAATGTGAAAGAAAAAAATAAGTGTTAAAGAGGATGTGGAGAAACTTAAACATTTATAGATTGTTGGTGGGAATACAAAATGATTTACCCACTGTGAAAAAGAGTTGGCCATTTTGAAAAGAGTTAAGCATATGTTATCATATGACACACTGTTTTCACTCTGAGATATAGATATATAAGGCAACGCCCCCATCACACCTCTATTGCTGCCACTGCCAGCAGAGCTAGCCTTGGCTTGCCCTGGTTACCTGAGCCTCGGGCAACCCTAGGTGACTGGGCAGCCACCATCCAAGCTTGCCTATGCCATGGGCAGCTGGGCAGCTGCCATGGGTGGTTTACCTGCACTGTGGCCGGCTCTGGGCAACTGGGAAGCCGACATCTAAGGCTGGCCTGCATCTTGGGCATCAGCTGGACAGCTGCTACCCAAGGTTTGCCTGTGCCTCAGACCAGCCCTGGGCGGCTGTGCAGCCACCGTCTGAGCTTGCCTGTGCTTCAGGTTGGCCCTGAGTGGCTGGGGGGCTGAGGGGATTGGGGGAGTCTGGAGGCAGGTGTGTGGAGTGGCCAGACTCATCTGGGGGTGGGCCTGACCATGTCACATGCTTGCCACCCCAGCAGGGCTGGGGGGACTGGGCGCCAACATCTTGTGGCTGTGGGTGTAGCCATATTTGAGGGCATGATGGTAAATTAGCATATTCCTCCTTATTGGCTGTGGGCACTGCCATCTTTGTGAGGGCATGATGGTTAATTAGCATATTCCTTCTTTATTAGATAGGATATACAGAAAAAAAGAAAACATAACTCTCACAACCATGTTCACAAATATCCAGAGCAAAGTTATTCACAATAGTGAAATAGCCCAAATATTTATCAACTGAAGAGTATTATGTCGTTATTTTGGTTTTCTAAGTTACAAAATATGTATATGAGGTGACAGGAATAATTTGCCTTTGGGTGGTGGGCAGATTCTGTGAATATCTGAAAACCATTGGATTGTACAAATTATGTGGGTGAATTTTAAGGTAGAGGAATTATATCTCAAGATTTTTAAAAAGTAATTAGGAATGAATGTACTCCATTACAATTTTTGTAAAGTTCAGAAACAATCATTTAAATGTTTTCTGGGGTTGCATACCCATATTAAAAAAAATTAAGGAGGAATAGATGTAAGAAAAAAAGAAGAAAAAGAAAAACATCATAGAGTGGTGTTCATTACCACTGTGTTTCTGAAAGGGGATCATATCAGAGAATCACAGAGCAATGGTGTTGAAAATATTTTATTAAGTTGAGTGGTGTGTTTCTTTTATTTTTTTCCTGATATTTATTACATAATTATTTTAATCAATGCTTATTACTAAATTATTACTTGCATCAAATACTTGTAATAAAAATCTGAATGCAGCCTTCTCTACCTTTTGAAGGTGATAGTAGTAGTGGAACAATGTGTCTTTATATTATTCCTAATTCTTGTGTGTGTATGTGTGTGTGTGTGTGTGTGTGTGTGTGTGTGTTGGGATTATCAAGACAAGGCCACCAAAAATTTTGGTTGCCTCCCCACCCCCCAAAAAAAAAGATATAGGAAGAGAGACACTGTTACGGAGGGACAAAAGGTGACATCCAAAAGAGATAGTCCGCTGCTTAGCTAGTACATGAATGTGTTTTAGATTGTACAAATCTTAGCTGCTCTGTGTTAGAAAAATTGAGAAGCTGCAACATGTTTTTCTGTAAGTAAGGGCTTTGGTTTGGTTTTTGGTTTGTTCTGTAAGAGTAATTAAGCAGAAGACAAATAGATAAGGGTGAGAGAAAAATGACAAAACTGAATGGTGGAGTGACTTTTATGAAAATGATTGTCTGATACTCAATTTTTTCTGAAATTTAAATGCCTCCCAGCTCTGGGGGCATTAAAATAATCCTGTTCTCCAACTAAGATCTGAGTAAATTGGACATTTACTTTTATTATTTGTTTTTTTCTTATTTATAATTGACATAATATTAGTTCCAGGTGTGCACCTTAATGATTCGATATCTGTGTATATTGTGAAACAATTATAAGTCTAGTTAACATATATCACCATACAAATATTTTTATCATGAAAACTTTTCAAATTTTCAATACATGTCATTAACTGCAGTCACTATGACTTATTCTACAACTGGAGTTTGTACCTTTCAACCCACTTGCCTAATTTATCCCACCCCTAAACCCTGCCTCTGGCAACCACCAATCTGTTCTCAGTATCTATTAGCTCTGGGCTTTAATCTTGTTTTATTTTATTTTTTAGATTCCACATGCAAGTGAGAAAATATGGCATTTGTATTTCTATCTGATTTATTTCACTTAGCATAATGTCTTCAAGCTCCATCCATGTTGTCACAATGGCAAGATTTCATTTTTTATGGCTGAAGAGTATTTCCTTGTGCATAGTAAGACTGTGTGTGTGTGTTGTGTGTGTGTGTGTGTGTGTGTGTGTGTTGTAAATAATGCTACAATGAACATACAGGTGCAAATGTGTTAGAGTTTTCATTTTCTTGAGATAAATACCCAGAATTGGATTTGCTGGATCATATGGTAGTTTTATTTTAACTTTTTGAGGACTCATCAGACTGTTTATCAGTGGCTGCTCCAATTTATAAGTGCAACAACAATGCACAAGTGTTCCCTTTTTCCACCCTCGCCAACACTTGTTTTTGTTTGTTCTTGCCTTATTGATAATGACCATTCTTACAGGTAGGAGGCAATGAGGTTTTGATTTGCATTTCCCAGAAAATTAGTAATATTGAGCACTTTTTCATGTAACCAATGCTACCTGTCTTTTTGGGGAAAATGTCTATTCAGATCCTCTGCCCATTTTTAAAACATATGATTAAGTTTTTTGCTTTTGAATTATATGAGTTCTTTATTTTAGATATTAGCCCCTTATCAGATATATGATTTGCAAATATTTTTTTCCCATTTGGTAGGTTATCCTTTCATTTTTGTTGCTGATTTTCTTTGCTGTGCAGATGGATTTGGTTTTTGTTCTGTTTTGTGTGTGTTTTTTTAAAGAAATCATAGAAACACACAAAGTTATAAGATTGGCAGTTTTGTCACAGAAGGGAAACAGCAGCCATGACATAAAAAGTTGATAAACTGACCTAATTTAGAGAAAGAGAAAAACCCAGGAACTAAGAGATAAAGAGATTTAGAGCAGTTGATCTGATTCTGTGATTTCCAACCCCATGAATCCTTTGGTTGCTGAGAATTTCATTTTAAACCCAATACAAATCTAATAAAATAGTATAATCCTGGGTAACAAGATGATTCTTCCATCTAAAAGATCTCTATTGACCTCTTTAATGCGTCTTTCTGTTTTTATATGCCCACTGTTCAGTACTGTAAAGTTACTTATTTTAAGCAGCTGCTCTGAGGTGGTTAGACACTTATCTAAATTGGGTCTCATCAGCACCTTAATGAACAAACTCTCTATAACCCAGCCTTAATCAAAATGTTTTGAAAAATTAGAGCAGTGATCAACTATCAGGCTCTCCGTGCTTCTCAGATATTAAACTTGAGATCCCTTGAGGGACAATTCACATTACTATCTGAGCATCCAAAGTCGTAAGTTGAATGACATCATGTTCCCCACCCACCCAAGCACCACATGAACCCCCGCCCCCCAACACTCATCCTAGTATCCTCATAGAATACCTGCTAATTCTAAAAATTAACTTTTAAAGATATTTCTTTTGCTCTTAAGGCTATTTTTAGAATAGATTTTGTGATAATGCTTTAGATAGCTCGGGTCTTACTTAGATGTCTAAAACCAGATTTTAGGAATCACTTTTCTAATCAGGTGTGCATCCCCTTGGCAGTAATCTGATCCAAACTCAATTCTCCTAGTCTTTGATGAGCTCTCATGTGGAGCCAAATCTAAATTCCCTCAAAGAGAGGCGCTCACTTGCCCTTTCTCTGATCAGTGGAGCCCTCATCGAACTCCAAGAGCTTGCGTAGATGATTACAATGAGCTCTGTGATTTCAACCGGTTCCTAAAACGCCTTGGGATATATTTATCTTCCAAGCTGTTTATGTAAAAAGGGGAAGGTTAATCTAGCAGGAAAGAAAAGTTTAAGGCAACTTTGGGTTTAAATGTCAGATTTTTTTTTTTTTACTTGAATCTCCGTATTATATGTATTGAGGTCTTTTTAGTCTCCTGATGTTGACTCTGTCACGAACTCATTGGGTATTCCTAGACAACTTGGGTTCTATGATTGGCACTTTTCTTGTTTGTAAACTATACATAAAATGGGGTGATTTCTACATTAACCCACAAAGCTCCTAAAGATAGATTTGGACCACTCTGACCCTTTCTGCTTTTACAAGAACCAAATATTCATCTAGTCTGTCTTAAGCACATTTTTATTTCAAAACACAGCATAATATTAACTTTTACGCTTGCTCTGAAACTTGCTTGTAGAGACCTGATTAACAGTATTTACCAATTAATGATTATCTTTGTTTACTTACCCACTTAACATAGTAAAGTATATTAAGTGGATCTAGTTGTATTTTCCTTCTTCCCCTGATTCTAATGATTTAAGACCTATTTTTTACTCATAATCAAAATAGCATTGTGAACATTGGTTCACAATTTAAAAAGCAACCATGGAGAGATACTGCTTTAGCAGATAATTTTCAAAAAAAATGACGGATCTGATTATTCACTTGAGGAGTCACATGGATAAAATCCTTTTGGAGTTTCAGCATAACTTAAAATTCCTTTAGAACCTTTGAAATTATGAATGCGGTCTTTTGACTCTGCTTTTCTGCCCAATTAAGACAAAAAAAAAGTTAATGTGTTACTTCAAAGGTATTTAGTCGTTGTAAAATCCAGTTCAGCTATTAAAAAGAAAATCCTCTTTTCTCCTCTTGCCCTAGAGTGTTCATAAAGAATCTATGTGTATCCCAAATATAACTGGCACAATTATCTTCATATTTGGCTCATTAAGCATTGCATTCTTCGGTGACTCTCTGCCGTGTGACAGTGGCCCCACCGTGAAACAGTTCCCTGAGAAACGAAGGGGAAAAAGCATGATTCTGTTCTAGTAGTTTCCTTTTAAGTCCATTGCTATCAATTGATCACATTGCTTTGATGTATAATTAATCTAAGTGAAACCTAGTCTTCTCCATTTACTAATAGGAAACCCATAATGTGCACTAGAGACAAGCCAGGCCTTCACCCAACCCAGGGTCCACATTTATCTTGAAGGTTTGTATTGTCCTCTGCAGGCATAGGGAGCAGCACATTCTTCAGAATGTGGCTCCAGGAGTCCTTGGACACTGGGGTTATAATAAGAGCGGGAACTCGCCTCATCCATCTTACCTGGTTCTGTTGAAAGCGGATGTGGCCTCAGAAGCATTGTGCCTTGGAATCCAAGCAAATTCCTAGATCTAGGGCCTCCTGAGTTATGGCTATCATAGTTTCATGTGGAATTAGGGTGGGGTGGGGACTACAGACAGAAGATAATAGAAAACAAGTGGGTTCTTTTGTTTTTATGCATTGTTATCAGTTTAACTTCTACAGCATTATTTCCAAGGACTTGAACTGTTGAGAAATGAAGTCATATTTTTTTTTTCTATAGGAAGAAACTATTTTCAGCCATCCAGGAAAAGGGAATTAAAAAGGAGGGGCGAATGCTTATCCCAAATATACTACTTATCCTTGCATACTTAGGACCTCCTCCTCCCCAATTTTTTTTTCAAATGACATGTGGATAACCAGTTTGTTCCAGTGGATATTGCATATTGATATATCTGATCTTTCAATACCATCTATGACTGCCTCTGTTCCAGCCACATGGCCAGGAACACTGGCCTTCTCCTGTCCCTGTCATGTGTGAATGAGTAAATGATCCTAATATCCATTATGGTTCAAAGTCGGGTGCGTTTTCACTTCTGCTTTCATCACATTTTATGATAGGTTTTTCTCTGTAATGTGAAATCACCTGGAAAAAAATACAAAATTTTAAAAACCTTATCAACTGCACTCTGTGACATTAAATAGTAAACAGTTGTAGACTTTTTGGTTACTTTTTATTCTCTTTGTTTGGAACTGAGACTTTTAGGATCTTCCCATATCCTTTGTATTAAGGACCTCCAGAGCTAGTCCCTTGTCTTGCCAGTGGCATTATATAGAGTTACTGAACAAGGAGGTATTGTTTTGCCTTTCAATCCCTTGTAGGTGATGATATTCATTGTATTGCAGAAAATTTTCCCCAAAAGGTGGGCAACTCCAGTCAGGTTTACTGTGACTTTTGCAATGAACTGGTCATTTTTATAGTCTACACTAGAGGCCTGATGCATGAAATTTGTGCAAGAGTAGGCCTTCCTTCTCCTGGCTGCCAGCGCCAGCTTCTCTCTGGCACCCAGACCAGGGTTTTCTTCTGGCCGCTGACAGGCACTCTAGACCAAGGCTTCCCTCGCATTCCCGGCTTCATCTGGAAGGTTGTCCAGAAGGACATCCAGTCTAATTAGCCTATTATTCTTTTATTATTATAGATATTTAGAAATTCAGTGGAAAAAAATCATTTCTAAGCCTCAGTTTGCTCTTTCAGTTTTCCATCCTAGGAATTGTATTATGGGGATGGAATGATAATATAGCACAAACAATTATCTAGTGTCTTTTCCCACAATGAGCAATTTGTAATGTCATGCTTTTCAGCTTTTTTTTTTTTGCCATTGTTGCACTATTGTGTACACTGTCTTAACACTGATTTTTAATGTCTTGATATTGTTATGTTGTCTTTAGCTATAGGCACTAAGTATGCTTTTTGTCTCCTTTGCAGTTGTTGATGTTAAATTCTAACCCTCACTATAAACATCCCCATTTGTCAGTCCTTGGATTAATGATTCTAGATTTCTCTAAAGATCAATTCTAAATAAGCATATATACTCATGTACTCATGATTTAGATATATCTGATACTTTATGAAAAGTATATAGTCCCATTTTTTGTTGTTGTTAATCCTCACCCAAGGATATTTTTCCATTGATTTTTTTAGAGAGAGTAGAAGGGAGAGGGAGGGAAGAAGGGAGAGAGGGAAAGAGAGAGAGAGAGAGGGAGAGAGAGATATCAGTGTAAGAGAGACACATCAATTGGTTGCCTCCCACATGAGTCCTATCTAGGGCCAGGGACAGAGTCTGCAACTGAGATATGTGCCCTTGACCAGAATCTAACCCAAGACCCTTCAGTCATAGGCCGATGCTCTATCCACTGAGCCAAACCAGCTAAGGCATATAATCCTATTTTGAAGTAAGAAAACCAGAAAATATTTTCTTCCTGTGATTGTGCAATGCCATTGTTTCTCTAAGTTTATATTTGAAATGGCCAAAGAAACTGTATTTGACTAGGAGAGCACTGTAGATAAAATTGTTTTAATGTATATTAGGACTACAAAAAATATTCTTAGCAATAGGAGGAAAAAGATGGTAGTATGATAATATACATATCTATTTTTTCTTCTCCCTTTCTATCTCCATTTACATTTAAAAAAAAAAAAGAAAATGTTGATCCTGTCTGGACTCTTTGCCCTGAAAGTCACCTCCAGGTTTAAAAATGTTTCATTTCTTTTAGGGCACATTGACCCATTTGATTGATGGTTTAATATCTTCCCCCAAAGTACCAACTAATGTTGGTTGTTTCTTTTAATTTCAAAACCTGTTCAGTAGTAACACAGGTCATTTCCCATCTCCTGACCCACACCCTAGATGCCAACAAAACGAAGTGCTTGCTGTAAGCCAAAGATACCTGCAAGCAATCAGCCCATTGATGGCAAAGAGCAAAGTGAAATGGCCTAACTCTATGCATGTGATTGTCTGATTCATATTCATTTATACATGGAGGTGGGATGCTGAGACAGCTAAATAATTAAATCACATAATGTAATTAAACTGGCTCTATTAGAGTTCTCTCTCCCCCCACCCATTCTTCTTGCTGACAGGATGCATACCAGGCTTCACCCCAGTGCAATTATGCTGAATAGTTAATACTAAGCAACTCAAGTATGTGGTAAGCTTTTTTTTGTTGTTGCTGCTTTTTTTTTTCTTTCTTCCAAGTCCCATAAGTCAAATGCCAGATTTTCAAGGTACAACTCCAGGTCTTCAAATGATATACATAAGGCTCTTTACTAAACACATTACAGCAAAAGACCAGTGGCCTTAATCCTCCAAGAACACCCAAGTCTCTAAAATTGGTCATTGGGCTGTGACCTTAGATATTGCTTCGTAAAGAAAAAGGAGGTACGTTTTCAGGCCTTGCTTGAAGGACCGCTGAATAGACTGGGCTTTTGCTCTAGCAGTTTCTTCCTCACAAAACAATTTATAGGATGCAAATCTACCTCTGTTTAATCTTTTCCTGTCCATCCATTCCTTAATATTCCTTTAATAATTAATAGTAAAATCCTAACAATCATTTTTATTAAGTAATGGTTGCCTCTTTTATGTCATATAATATCCTAGTAAATTTATATTTACCCACTTGAAAATACACAATAGCCTCATGGTACTCTGTTGTTCTCTTTCTACATGGGGTAGAATGGAGCATGAGGTAGGTTAGAAATTTTGAAGGTAATAGAACTAATTAATAAGAAAGCCTGGATTTGGGTCTAATCCATATTTTTTCCTTTGCATAAGGCTGCCTCTTGATAAAATATATCATGAGGAATGATATTTTTGTGCTTCCAATACAACTAATACTAAATTGAAAGCACAAAATATCACTCCCCATGATATATTTTATCAAGAGGCAGCCTTTCTCTAAGGAAAATGAGGAAATTAAGCCCCTTCTATTCTATGGGTTCCACCAGTTGACTGTCAGTTCAAATCAAGACACAATTTCTATTACTAACCACTACTGCCATGGGGTGTATTATCAGACTTTACAAAGTACCATATCCCAATAGGCTCAACTAATGAAGTCTGTAAATTAGGAAAAATAACACAAGAATTAAAGAACTTCATATAAGCATCATCCTCATTTCAATACCTTAGGTGATTTCTAGAAGGACTTTGTTCTGGAAAGAAAGTCATTTTAAGAAATTGAAGAGAAATCCTGTTCCTTTTTCTTTGCTTTATGAATCTTCCACATCAAAGATTGATTTTTTTAGAAAATGTAATTTTTCCCCTGCATAAGGCATTTTTTTAAACTAGAAATAACAATTTGAGTCAATATTCTGTTGCCTTTGGAATAGTGAAACAGATTTCTTGATTACTATTACTCCAAATGGCTGAAGAATGAAGGAATTAATTGATTGGAAGAAATAACATAAAAAGTAAGGAGTTATTGATATTATTAAGCACTTGATACTTAAACATTGGAATCTATACATTCAAGTTACATTTTACTTTTAGAAATAGTACAGCTACCTACATTCATCTTAAAACACTATAAAACAAAATCAAAATGGTAAAAATATGAACATGCAATTTATAAAAAAATTAGTTAATAAACATGTTTTTATATTTAACTTTGCAGGTAGCAGAGATGTGTATATATTAAACAATTACTATTTACTTTTACTAATAAATTAACAAATATCCTCAACATATTCTGTTTAATGCTGGTGAAGATGAGAAAAATTGGTAGATGGGTAGCTGTGCCAGTTTTCAAAGTCCATTTGAAAATTACTTTATCCATACATCGTATGTACTTAAGACATTTTTATTTATTGCAAAGGTAATGGTCACAAAGTTTCACCCCAGTTTCATTTATCTGATTGTTATTTAGAGTTTCATTTCCTTTGCCTCTTGGAACCTAGAATCTAGAGGAAGGTATACTGACATCCATGAATAATTATGTAGTAGAACAAGGTATTATGGAAGGACAAAGAAGGGGAATGCCACCCAGAATTCTTGATGTTTCAGTGGGGCTTCACATATGTGTCAACTAAGCTAAACCTGCAGGATGAGAATGGGCTTTAGGCAATAGAGAGGGAATTAGTACGTACTCTAGGCAGAAGGAAACGCATGGGTGCAGGTCCCAGTGAAGAGCATTTGATCCCAGAAAGATTTGAGAGACAGTCCCTATAGCCTCCTTGTGGTGAGGCGATCAGGTATAAAGTTGGAGATGGACCAGATCATGAAAAAGCCATTTCAAATAGGGTTTTATCCAAATAATTAAAGGGTTTTAAGACAAAATGACATTCTAATGTGCATTTTTGGAAAGCTCATACTGCCCTTCTATACTAATAAAAGGGTAATATGCTAATTAGGGCAAATGTCTTCTGGACGACGCTGCAGTGGCTGTTCCAGGCTCAGGCAAGCCATGGTGGTGACTGTCACTCTGAGGGCTCAAGGCTCAGGCAGCTGTGGCGGCTGGCAGTGGCAGCAGCAGAGGTGTGATAGGGGCATTGCCTTTCCCTGATTGGCCAGTTGCCTCCCACAGAGGGAGGCCAGACTGCGGCTTAGAACATCAGTAGCACATCCCCTGAGGGCACCCAGACCATGAGAGGGGGAAAGCTGGGCTGAAGGACCCCCCACTCCAGGGCATGAATTTTTAGAAGCCTGGTGCATGGGTGGGGGCCAGCTGGTTTGCCCTGAAGGGTGTCCTGGATTAGGATGAGTATTCTCTTGGGAGGTGGAGACCCTGGTATCTGGGCTTTATTTATCTTCTACAATTGAAACTTTGTGGCCTGGAGTGGAGCCAAGCCTTCTGCTCACACAGCCATTGAAACTTTGTTGCCTTAAGAGGAGGACAGGGTTTATGGAAAGCTTGGCTTCTTCCATCGCCAGGGGCAACCTCAATTCTCCCTCCTATTCTCTCTGTGACCATAGACCCCTTGGTTGGGTTAGTTTTCATACTCATTCTGATTGGCTGGTGAGTGTGATTGGTGGGCATGACTGGTGGTGTAGTGGAGGTACAGTTAATTTGCATATTACTTTTTTATTAAATAGGATTAGTCTTTGGAAATTGGGTGACAATAGATAACAATTTATATATATATATATATATACACACACACACACATATAAATGTGTGTGTGATTACAAACAAGTGTATATATGTATATATATATATATATATATACATATATATATATATGCACATAAAATTGGTGCTTTTTCTATAACTTAGCATTTTATAATAAGCCATCATTTTCAATAGAAAATACATCATGAAATGTTAAATGCTATTATTTTTTCATTTTACTTGATTATTAGAATGTTTCCAAGTTATAAGGCTCTCGTGAAAGATATTTTACATGATTATTTCTGGGTAAAATTTCTCAATATGTAATAATACAAAATTCAGTTGTAAATTTAATCATTTGTGTTTCATTCATACAAAAGCAGCATAGAATAATGGAGAGCATACTATTCTAGATATCACTAGGGAGACTTAACTAAGCCTGTCCCATAGACCCCTTAGTCAAGCTGGTTAACCTGTGAAGGCCCAGATGGCTTCTCAGATAGGAGAGCTGGCTCAGATTTTATCTGTGATAAACTCCCAGTCTATTTTGCCTGAGTCCAGATCACATACAACAAATCCTACCCAACGTGTTCCAGTCAAATCAACCCACATTCAAATTTAAGATATGAAAATAAATGGTCACAATCTGAGCTCTTAAAATGTGCCCTGACACCTAATAGAGATGTATATATTTCAAGGGGAATTTAGTGCTTATTCCTCATGCTTTTGTTTCCCCCCTTTTTGTTTCTTCTTTTTGTCATAAAAAAGATTGAAAGTCCCTGCTGTATTAGTGTGCAGAACATAAACCACAAAGCTCTTCCTGAAAGGTAATTTCCCAAGGATGAAAAATAGGAGAGTGCCGTTTGATTGTTTGGTTTTCTGTCATTCAATGTTGTATTAAAACAACCATTTTTCCATAACTATGAATGGCCTCACTCTTGAAAACGGTCACAAATGAAAGGCAATAACATTGTGAAAGCAAAACCTTTCCTAAACCCCACAAGTTTTTTAGATGAATTTAAAAAGTAGTCAGAGGTACACATTCCCATACAAATGTATTCATTGTTGGGGGGAAATTAAGAAACAATTTATAAACTCCATCTCATCCTCCATTTCATTTTCAGCAAAATATTACTCTCTTTTTTTTTACATCTTAAAATATTATATTTTCTATACTCATAACCTAATTCTTTACATATATTCCCTAGGGAAATATTTATTTAATTCTTCCCTGATTTATACATTTTAGTACACTAGAAGTTAGATATTAGGAAGTAAAACCTAGAAGTTGCCATAGTTCAGAGAGCATTATATTCTTTCATTGGAATAGGGAATTGTGTGTATATTTTTCCCGATCTTAAGTGCTTAGTTTAGAACACATTGAAACATATAGAAAAAGCCAAAACACTTAATAAAAATTTAAATCATCAATAATCCCAGGACGCGTAGAAAACTATTGGGCTAAATTTGGCCTCTGCATAGTTTCTTTGGAGAAGCTCTTATGGGACAGCAGCCTCACGCTGAATCTGATTGTATGCTGCTCCTTTCCATGAAGGGATAGGACCTGCCGTAGGAACTGGCTTAGACCCAGTTTTTTACAACTCAATGTTGTGCAAGATTCAAGAGGGAGCTAAAATGGTGGTTAAAATTTAAAAACTAAACTCAAACAAAAATCTTCCTCTGTGATTCTGGGAACTGTGTCACCTGTGTCACTGTGGTGGAAAGAATCCCTGAGCTCTCTGTTTAAAAACCAGTGTGGTTCCTCCCTCATTCCAGGTACACTCACAGAATCCCTTTAAACTGGCCTTAAGCTCATGCTGCAGACTGAGAGAGCTCTCTGTCTATCATTCGGTGGTTACTTTGTGCCTGCATCTCAGAAAGCCCTCAGTGAAAAGCACATGGAGAGATGTTGGAACTCTGTTGGGCAGATGGTTTAGTACAAATCTTAAACTCTTTTACTCTAATGAAGGTAATATTTAGCTCTACCTGAATTCTATATCGTATGCTCATGGCACATGTGGGCACCTGCCATATTGGGTTAGAGTGCCCTCTCCCATTAGTTCTCCTGTTCAGCTCATATCCAAACCCTACTGGGATATAATCTTATAATCTTTCCTGAGATGCCTGCCTGCCTCAAACTTCCCAAGGAAAGTTGGGATCTCTCTCTCTCTCTCTCTCTCTCTCTCTCTCTCTCTCTCTCCTTCCTGCCTCCTGTGCCTCCCTTTCTCATGTGCTTCTGTGGCACTTTGCGTATACTTCCTGTTGGATGTTTGTCCTTATTCTTTAATCATTTGTCTCTAGTTTTACTCCATGAGCTCCCTGACAAAATTAACTATATCTGAGTAACCTTTGAATCCAGAGCACCTAGAACTGCCTAACCTTAGTAGGCATGTACACATATGTCAAATACAAAGAATTGAATATATTAGAGTACATTGTGGTAATTTGGGGGAATAATCAATGTGCTTTTATAAGCTCTACCGAAATCTAGAGTTTCTCATTTGATGAACTAAGTAAGAATAGATTTTCAGATTTCTTTGACTGTGTTGTATTTACCATCTTCCACTCTGCAGAATTTAAGATCTGCCCAATGGAACAATATCTTAGGCTCACAGTATATAAGATCTACGCAGGTGAGGTGAACTATGCAAACGCAGTGATCTAAAACATTTTCCTTTCTATTAGAGGTTGGGAAGAAGGCAGAATAATCTCTGAGTTCAAAAAATGGAACTTTCATTGGGGCCCGGGGAAAGAGTCTGTGTTTCATAAATTACATTAAATATTTGGTATGTAAAATTCCGGCTGTGGTTCTGCATTAAATGGGTACAATGCATCCCCCATCTAATTAAGTAAGCATATGGAGACAAGTCACATTTACATAAACAAAAGCAGAGAAACCAGCTCCCCTGCATTGTCTTACATTATGTAACTTGGTTTCCCTAGCAAGGCTTTCTACACTTGACTTGCGTATATTGCTGTGGGCCAATATGCACATGGATATTGAGTAGAATTTAAAGAGCTATTTCTAAGGTGTCTTGCTTCATTTGAATATTGCAGGCAGAGGTGTTCTGGAATACATACTACAAAATTGTCTGACTGTTTACCTATCAAAGCCAGTACTTTCAGATCTGGCCAACGGGAAATCCACTGTGTATCCTCACTTTGCTTATAGGATGACCATGTGTCCCGTGTATGGTGTACCCATTCACTGCACATTTATTGAATAAATAAATGCTTCACAGTATGTTTTCAGAGATTTTACTGAAAGAATTTTACAAACATATATTTAGATAGTAAATCGTAAGGAAATGTTGTAAACCACAGTTTATCTCTAAGGCCTCTGGTATGAAAATAATAGTAATCATAAAATTGAAATATAAATATTAGAATAATTATGTAGGAAATGGAAATCATAGAGATCATAATTATAATTATTTTCTTTGTTCTTATTTATCTGGGCAGTGATGCTGATGGTGATAACATTTTACCATATACTATTTTTAGCATATATTATCTTAACATCACAAAACTCTGACTAATAAATCTTAATTGCCCATTTTTATGAATGAGAAAATGGAACCTCAGAATTAAGTTACTCAGTCAAGGTTGCAGAGTTAACCCAGGCTGTAGGTTGACTCTAAAGTTCTTTTGTTTCACCAGATGTAGTCTTTGTTTATAATAGGACTTTGGAACAAAAAATATTTTGTACTAGTGAGAAAACAAGTATACGTTGGAAATAGAAAAGAAAAATGTTTTTCAAAGTACTCTGGGGAAAAAAAGTATAAAAATAATTTAGAATTTCTCAAAATCTGGTGAAACTCAACTTTATCTCTACTCGTGCCCCATGGAGTACCAGCAAAGATTACCAGGGTTTTATAAATTCCATTTGGGAATGACTGTGGCTTCCAGGGTGCCCAGACCCATTACAGATTTAACAGATCAAATGGTCACATGTTGGGAGTTTTTTGGTTAAACATAATGGAATGACAATGCCCGGTCCCAGTCCCTTCATCTTGCTGAGGTTCGCCGTCTACTGTTATACTCCTTGTATTTTAATTGGCATTTTAGCAGTTAAATATTTCCACATAAAAGGAGATGAAACTATTTCCAAATGAAACACAGACAAATCCTTCTCATTATTTTATTCTCAAACAACATTTACTCTTTGACGTTTTGTCTGCTTCCGACTTCAGTGAGGATGCCTAGTCAGTTGAATATAATTAGTTGAGTTCTTGCTGTGCTGTTCTCTCAAAAATATTTATTTTTCAACATCTTCTCTGCATGCGTCCGTGACACACCCACCCTGACCTGGAATTGCAGCCTAGCTGACAGGATAACTGAACAATCGTTAAGATGACTATCCTCACACATAAGACATCATTTTTTTTGTTTTTATCATCCTTTGGTTTTATGAACTGCGTGCTACTGCCATAAGCCAGGCACTAAATTACAGTATCGGGCTTCTTCTAAGTGTCCATTCACCTAAACTGAAGTGGATTTGTGAGGTTGCAGGAGTCAGAGACTTGTGTTCAAATTCTCAGTCCGTGTTTAGTGTATGATCTTAGATAAAACACAGCATTGCAGCATTCCCTCCAATGCAAAACGGGACATTTCCTGTACCCACCTCAGAGACTTGCTGTGAAACTGAAATGTTTAATCTATACACAAGGCTTATTATCATAACCTGCAATCACTTCACAAATGGCAGCTTTGCTTTTCACTTTCTGCTAAGAGAGCTTCCACATTTTTTTAGCTTACCACAATTCTTTCTTTTAATTAAGTGAAGTTTGGAGCTCTGGCTTTAAGAAAGATCTAGTTGTATTAGTAAGTGATGTTTCCTGCAAAAACAAGAAAAACTCTAACAATTAGTAGTTTAAAAAAAACTGAGATTTAAAATAAAATTGTTCTACCCTGGTCAGGTGGTTCATTTGGTTGGAACGTCATCCCATATACCAAAAGGTTGCAGGTTCGATTCCCAGTCAGGACACGTAAGGGAGGCAACTAATCAATGTTTCACACATTGATTTCTGCCTCTCTTTCTGCCCTTCTTCTCTCCCTCCCTTCCTCTCTCTCTAAAATCAATAAAAACATATCGTCAGGTGAGGATTTCAAAATAAAATTATCAGGTGTATTCCTTGTGGCTGGTGCTCATTGAACCCCACAGTGGTGTCAGAGCTGGTACATCCGTGCCCCTCATAATCCTCCTCAGTTAAGGGCAGGAACAAAGACAGAAGGGTCAGGAAAATAAAAGCTTTCTCAGAAACTTGTGTTTTATGACTTAGTTGCTAGATCAGTGCTCGGTCACCATTTTTACCTGCGAAATGGAGGTGAGTCTGTGACTTTTCTAGTCTCTGCTATAAAAGTGATATAGGAGAAGGCAGCGGGCCGGGCCAGTCACCGATGTTTTTCACACCAGCTGTAAAACTTTTATCTGGATTATAAAGCAGTGGCAACTGTAGGAGATTACAAGTAAATTTACCTGGAAGCCAAAACGATTCCATGCAGTCTTCCACAGGCCACGTATTAATGTTTCCTTCCCCCGCTCCTCCTGTAAAGAACTGGATCTGTCAGCAGCCAAGCCCCATAAAAGTTCCCACTCAAGTTTCTTTCTTTCTTTCCCTTTGGCTAGCTAGATGACTGCCGAGAATTTCCCCAACAGTTCCCTTCCAAACCACTATGTGGGGCTGAGCATGATGGATTAGAGCCCTGATCGGCAAACTGCGGCTCTTTGGCCCCTGCGTGTGGCTCTTCCACAAAATACCACGGCCTGGGCGAGTCTATTTTGAAGAAGTGGCATTAGAAGAAGTTTAAGTTTAAAAAATTTGGCTCTCAAACGAAATTTCAATTGTTGTGCTGTTGATATTTGGCTCTGTTGTCTAATGAGTTTGCCAACCACTGGTGGAGGGAGGAAGGTGACTCAGCCCCCTGGTTAAGAAAGGACAGCCTGCTGGAAGATTCCAGACTCCTTGCTGCAAAACCACCTGAAAGACAGGGCATTGCAGGATCTGGAGCCTGAGCCCAGTGAGAAACTTGGGGGAGAGATAGGGGAATAGGGAACTTTGTCAGGTAGACATCACTCCCAACACTTCACTGTGCAAAGAAAAAGAAAAAAAAAAGGAAACTATATCATACTTCTTTCTACTTTCCTTTATGTCATTTCTTTGTTGGAAGGATGCAAATAAATGGTAAGACTTCTACAAATGCATACCTGCAATCTCTCACCTTCCCAGTGCCACCCTAATACATTTATTTTCTTTTTATGTTTCTTGTTTGCATGGGTCTTGGCCCTGTTCCTGCTTATGTGTGATTTTGACATAGCTTCAATAATAAAGATATAATGTTGCACGCTGCCTTTACATTTATTTGTCTCCTTTGAATATTAAGATTGATTGGTTCTTAATGGAAGTCCTTGAGCTAGCCTGCCGACTTTTCCATTCCATTCTCCTGCTCTGTTTCAGATGAAGGCTGACTTGTTACTTTATCTACAGGGCATTTATTAACGTAGCAGGAGGGCAACCTAATTGCTCTCAGATCTCTCTGTGTTTTTGTGAATTGGATGGTTAAAACTTGATTTATCTGATGATCCAGTGTCTTTATTTGTCGTTTTATTTATGCTGGGTAAATATGGTCTCACTATTTGCTAAGAGATTGTTCTGTATGATCCCTGCCCCCCATTTCAGTAGTTAGGTTAGACATCCATGCATTGTTGCCAGTTCAGCAAAAATGCATCATTCAAAATGTCTCCCGGTGGCTGTCCTCCGAGGCGACCATAGGGCTCAGTACTTATTCTTTATCAGTGACCATTTTCTGCACCGATGAATTTCTTTGGACAGGGCTGGAGTCCCTGATGAGTGGGAGCTGTTCGATGCCCATATAAAATCTTTTAATACCTTTGTCATTTTCTCTAATGCATTGATTTATAAAAGCCTGAGGGGACTTGGTATTTATTGAGGAGGGAAATTGGCATGAACAGTCAGCAACAAAAAGAATTAATATATGATATGTTTTATGAAGTCCATTGTAAATATAATTTAAAACATTTTTAAAACCCTCTCAGATTCTATCCTGAAACCCATCTTATTTCATGTATTACATACATATTTTATTTTTTGAGTCACTTTATTGTACTTTTATGACACACTATTTGCTCTCTTACTATTTAGAGTATTTGCTTGATGGTGATTTTTTTTGGTACTTCCAATTACTTACACATGAGTAGACTTTTCTATTACAAATGTATTTTAAAGCTTATAGCATCTTAAATTACTATTTTCCCCCTTAAGTTGATTTATTCTATGGAAAAAAATCGTTTGGAGAATCATACTATTTTTATGTTTAATTTATGGTAGTGGCACAAATAGTGCTTGTGTGTGCCTATTGGCAAGGAGCCTTTTTTATAACCGTTCCTTTATTTTCTTTCTTGCACTAAAATGTAACTATAGGCAGCCATGCCTCTGTGTCTTAGACTCCTTCTTTTGACATTTGAGAATGCCCCCTTAAAAAGTTCTTAAGACAGTACTCCTAATATTGGGAATTATGTTTGCCTTTGACAATGCTTACTGGTTTACATTGTGTTTTTGTGTGTTTGTTTATGGTAGACAGTACGTTTTGTCACATTGATGATGGTAGGTGATTTACAGTGTTTACAGCAGAGTGAATGAGAGGTCCTGTTTGTTCATAATCACACCGAAAGCAGACAGAAAGTCAGAGTAGGTCACAGGGTGGACCCTGTCTCCTAGATTCTCTCCTGAGAAACCAGATGGTCCTTCCGGTGGTTTTGCGAGATTATTTTTCCCAGCTTCAGCCTAAGACTGGTTTGCTTTGAATGGGAGGACTCTTTCCAGGGCCTTGTTGATATTGGTATTGGAATTACTGTGCTTGTTCTTTGTTCTTTCCCATTGGAAGGCACAGATCTCATTCCCTTGTTCATCCCACATTGCTCAGAAGTCACAACTTGCTTCCTTAACTTTCAGGTGGTTTTCTTGGACGGAGGTCCTTGCTAAACGTAAAGGATAGGCAATGAAGCCACATCTGGGCTCCTGCTTTCCCCCCTTTATATTGCTTCACTCTACTCATCAGTTCCCTCAATTTAGGGGGAAATCATATCTATGTCTTCCTTTTGAACAAATTTAATTATAAGTCCTCAACTAAAAGGGCATAGCAACTTTAGTGATTTGCTTTAGTTCTTAGCCTTGAAAGTGGGGTTCATAGCAAGTAGGGAAGGAGTGCTGGGGATAGAGAACGATGGCCAATGACAGGCAGAATAGCGTGCATTTATTTTAGCAAGTGTAATTAAATTGATGAGTATTTGGAAGAGCTACCTATCCAAGGTAGGATAACAGACAACCTCCAGAATTTCATAGGTAAGGAAAGTGGACAGTTTGGAGTTTCCTAGTAGTGTCATATGACTGAGCATCTTCCGTCAACATAACTTTATTCACTCTTATATTATTGGAGAACAAAATCTATTTTCATCATTATTTTATTATTCACTTTGAGTAACCATTCATCAGACTGAATCTGGTTTTTGTTGTTGTCATTGTTAATTTCCTCTCTCTCTCTCTCTATCTCTCTCTCTCTCTCTCTCTCTCTGTCTGTCTCTCTCTCTCTCTTTTTCTCTTTCTCTCTTTTCCATCACCATTTATCCCCTCTGTTCCTACTTTCACCCCCCACCCTACCTCTATCATCACTACACTATTGTCCATATCCACGAGTTCTCTTTTTCTTTTTTTTCTCAATTCCTCTGTCCCGCAGTCCTCTCCCTTCCCTAACCAGAGCTTTCTGCCTGGTCTCAATCTATAAGCCTGTCTCTATTTTGGTTTAGTAGTTCAGTTTGTTCATTGAATTTCACATATGAATGAAATCATATGTATTTTATCTTTCTCTGACTTAGTATAATGTTCTCCAGATCATAAAGGGTTAAAACTGTGGTACATTTACATACACTGAGTGGCCAGATTACTGTGATTTCTGAATGCCTAATAATATGGCCATTCAGTGTATATCCTATATAATAAAAGGCTAATATGCAAATTGTCCTCTTGACCAGGAGTTCAACCAGGAAGAAGGCTGGCCAACCACCTATGTCCCTCCCCCTGGTCAGGTTGGCCAGACTCCACCCATGCAC
Source organism: Lasiurus borealis (assembly GCA_004026805.1). NCBI lineage: Eukaryota > Metazoa > Chordata > Mammalia > Chiroptera > Vespertilionidae > Lasiurus > Lasiurus borealis. Next base: position 40,237 of record PVJN01009954.1, read on the forward strand.
AAATTCATGCACCGGGCCTCTAAAACACACACACACACACACACACACACACACACACGCATGCACATGCACACACACACATGCACTGAGTGGCCAGATTATTATGCATTCAGCTATTATAATAATCTGGCCACTCAGTTTCATGGAATACTACTCTGCTATAAAAAAGCAGACTGAATCTTACAAGCCAGCCTCTTACTACACTAAAGTTTATCTCAGTTCTCTCAGCAAAGACATGCAAATTTAAAGCTAGAGTTAGAGGGGGACTCCTATTCATTATTCTCACTTGTCCAGCAACACTGGAAGATAATTTATGTACACAGGGCTTATAAGCATGCTGCACTAATACGATGCAACATTTTCAAGCAAAGACTCTTAGAGCTGGTGTGGGCTATGCTTTGTGTCCTGACGTATGTGCTACCTATGTAGGCTCTGTTCTAATGTCCTCTTCAATTTTACAGGAACTGATAATGGGGAAGTCCTCCCTGACTCCATCCCATCAGCTCCAGGGACACTGCCTCACTTCATAGAGGAGCCAGACGATGCTTACATCATCAAGAGCAATCCCATTGCACTGAGATGCAAAGCAAGGCCGGCCATGCAGATATTCTTCAAATGCAATGGCGAGTGGGTCCATCAGAATGAGCATGTCTCTGAGGAGAGTCTGGATGAGAGTTCAGGTAAGAATGTGAAGCAATCAGAAGATTCCTTGATAGCTCTTCAGTCCTCACATTGCTTTATGGCTGGGAAAAACTGTGTAAGTCACCCATCAATATTTTTATTGAATGAAGTTCAATCCTATCTTTAAATGAGTCCACAGCTCCCTGCTGGTCTACTCTGTATGGTACAGGGTCATTGTTTTTTCCTGTTCTGTGTAACTTTGATGCCTAATTCTGCATGGAAGTTAATATTCTCACTGGAAAGGAAGTTAGGCAGTCCCTGTTTTCATCTTTGAGTCTTAAATATTTGAAGACAAATTTTTCACCAAACAAATGTCTTTTTAAAGCAGCATAATTTCAGTTTCTTTAATTTTTCCTCCTAGATATTATTCTTGCATACTTCCTTCTCCATAGCCAGTGGTGTCTGGGTATTCTTTCGATTACTGTGCAATGACAAAGTGCAAAGTAGATAGCCAAATTTGAATGGGATTTCCAGTGTAAAAGAAGTCTAGACTGTTTTTTTCTTTATTAGTTTGGTTACTTTGGCTGATGAGTGATGATGATGAGAGTAATGATCATACTCCTAATGTTTGTCAAGCACTTACTATTTACTAGGACATATCCAAGCATTTGCTAGACATTATCTTACTGTCTTTGCAATTGTCCTCTGGGTAGGGACCTGAGACTCAAGGAGATTAAGTAAACTATGGTATTGTCCTGGATCTCAGAGCAAGATCATTTGATTCAAAACAGAAAAATTACAGCTTTTTATATTTTACTGTGAATTACAGCTTTTTATATTTTACTGTGTAACAGAAACAATATATGCTTTTGAAGTTTGGCTCCTCAGACTACCTGAAAATTTAATATAATTCTAAATCCAATCTGGTATCACCCTAAATTATTGATTTTATTACTTCCAATTCAATAGATTTTAAATAAGTCAAAAAGCCAGAGTATAATTAGAAAGTTTTAATTCAGTTTAATTTATTAACTATATCCCCATGTTCTTCAATACAGTAGGTGAGGCTTTTCAAAGTATTCAAAGAAGGGAAAGATGCAAATACTCATCTCTAGAGCTTTACACCTACTGATAAGTGTACGATCAATATACTCATAAGTGCAGTACAAATTAAATGTCTAAGGAGAGATAGATAGTGTTATGGAGGAAAAGAAAAGGGAAAAACGCATATGACTAGGACTATCAGGAAAGGTATGGAAGCAATAGCATTTGAAAGGGACATTGATGGATATTAAATTCATATAGCTGTAATTGATTCTATACTAAGTGGAGAGAGAAGAATCTCAGTGGTCTTAAGTTCAATATCAGCAAACAAAAGAAAGTTGGTATATTTTCAACAAGAGGTTTGGTTTTGTTAAAATACAAAATTGATGTTAGAGAATAGCAACTGATGCTGGAAGAGTTTGTTCAATTAATGGCATGAAAGGCTCAAATATCAGGGTAAGGAGTTCTTTACTTACTTTTGTGGATATTTTGCTGGGAATGGGGATTGATTATATTGACAGTGGCTGGAGCTCTGCTTCAAAGGATGAGTCTGGCACGAGTGTTTGTGTAAGGAGCAAAAAGAACAGGGAAGTTAGGAGACTTGGATAATTTGGTTGAGAGAAAGTAGTGTCTATTTCTAGAGCAGTGGCCATAGAAATAAAGACGAGATATCTGGTGTGAGAAGCACTTTAACATATCAGACTTAATAGCTGATTAATGAGTGATTGAAGAAGATGGAGAAATAAAAACCTCTTAAAAAAGCAGAAGGATAATTAATGTAGTTAATTACAACAGCAAGGAGAAAAACATGAGATTGTTGTTTGGGCAAGCTGAATTTGAAATACTTATGGGACATAATGAGGAGTTGTAGATCTGCAACTTGTTAAAGTTCAGCGATAAAAAAGTAAACTTCATAATTATCATTAAAGAATGAAGCCACAGAGATGGAGAAGTTGTTAGGAGAGAAGAGGTAATATGAAAAGGAAATGAATTTAGAGACATACCTCCTTAGGTGTCTGAGAGAGTATTGTCAGCAGTTGACAAGGAAGTACCCTGAGTGTGTGCTATGGTCCAAAGCAAAAGGGGGAAATTATTTCAAAAACATCTTCATGTAATACTGTCTCTTCTTACTGTCTCTTCATATATATGTATGTGTGAATGTGTGTATGCAGTGTTAAATATTATACAGTTCTGAATTAATTTAGGATTTCAGTATGAATACCTAAAATCTTATCACAATCCCCTGTTCATTCCAGTGTGGAATAGTTTGAGGAAGAAAAAAGATAATGTGTCTGTTTTACAGATGTTCTGCCAACCAAAAGCATGCTTAGAATTCTGGAATCCAGATGTGAGAACTGGAAGGTATCTTTGTGATAACCTAACAAGCCTGTTTTATGCATTAAAAGTCTCAAGTTCTAGGAAATACAACTAGTTCATGACATAGCTCTTTCTATAACCTCTATCTCCTGGTTTGCACTTCAGATATACTAATACTTCCTTGACACTATAAGCCACCTTTACATCCAGATTCCTATGTTTGCCTTCTCAGTCAGACTATTGCCAAATCCCTTTCCTGACAAAAGGGTGGATTTCAGCACATTCCTCATCATTTGCCATCATAATTTGCTCAATGTTCCCATTTCCTGAGTGTATCATCCTATAGTTATTCCCTTGGAATTTATTTATTCCTGACCATTTCTGCCATCTCCTTAAGAGCCTGTCTCTCATTCCGGGTCATGTCGCTGGCACTGTAGACAAGAGTGTATTACAACCAAAGATACACAGACATTTCCAGATTCTAAGTACAGTCAGGTATTTTTTGTTCGTTGATCTTAAAAAAAATAACACACACACATAAAAAAACCCACAATGGATTTGTCCTAATCGAGGCAAAATTAAGACAGCACATGGAATCTTGATGTCAGGAAAGATTCTGCTTTTGTGCTCCCAAGGTGGGGATCATAATAGATCTGGTGTTGGGACAGATATCTGGGCCTGAAAATTTCAAAGGAAGACCCTAAAATTAGAGAGAGGACAACAAAGGGACCAGCGGTTACCACAGGAGGAAAAGCCTCCGGAACAATGGTAGCATATGGAAGGGGGATGCACCAGGTACTCAGTCAGTCTAACAGGAAAAGGATACGTATCAGTGGCTCAGTGGGACTGTCTGCTATATCCTCAGATGTGTCTGTCCTAGATTTTTTACTCAAAATAGCAGAGTCCCATTGGGTAAACTGCTCCAAATGAAAGGGAGGAAGAACATTGAAAAATGATCAGCTATTTTTTATACCACTGCTAGAAAATCCCATATCCGTTCTCCTTAAAAGACTTCTGGATGAGCGCTGTGAGCCACTTTGACACTGTACCCTTTTGTAATTTCACAACATCCTGTTTTGTTATTGCTTCCCCCTTTGGGTTCCCCCGGCATTGCTAGGCAACTCTGTGTCTTGTTTGCTGATTATCTTTTCTGTCTCCATGTAACATATTTATTATTATATTTAAAAAAAAAACGACCAATAAAAAGCAGGCAAATTTCAAAGGAACTGGAAAGAACAAACAGTCATCAGTGACAAAATCTGAAGACATTATATACCATATTTTAATTGCTGTTGAGAAAGAATTTAAATTTCCACCGCTACCTTTTTGAAAAGAATTTAATAAGCACAACCTTTTCTTCCAAGTCGTTTTGATTGAATCAATAGGAAAGAAAGGTCTCTCGCTAAACAGTTTTCGTCTGCGCAGTTAATGAAAACTGCTGTCTACTGTGCACTGCAATTATGTTTCCTAAGCTCCGTATTAATAGTAGAATAGTGGAAAGTGGAGCAAGATGAGTGGAGATATTATACCCAGAACCCATACATAAATGCAATTAAAGTTGGAAACAAAATGGCCTCAGGTATTGGAAAACAGATGCATTACTTCCCTTGGGTTCTTCCGTGCTGAGCTTGAGCTCAGGGCCTCACTGCCCTTACAGACTTAATGACTTTTGATCGGGTCTGTAAGAGAATCCCTTCCAGTCCAGCAGCAGGGGGTGAGCTGAGAGAGCAGGGACTGGGAACCCCCCATTTGGCCAGAGGTAGAAAAATATCCGTATTCTTTTAAGAAGTTGAAAGCAACTGCTTATAGGTCTTTGTGTAATGCGACCTTCATTTCTAAAATCCCGGATCATTTGGATATTCTTTTCACTGGCGGGTTTCTTTCTTTGCAGAACTAATGGGGAAGGCACAGGACCTGGGAGTGTTCGGAGTAAGACACAGAATCTTCTGTGCTTCCAAATTGGAGGCAGTAAGCCCTTTCCGTTGCTAACGGCTGCAAACTGCCTTTGGTGTCTTTCTGGTAATTCGGCCCCGTCATCTAACAGTTCAAATAAGAAGAAAAAGGATTGTGTGTGTTCATGCAATTTAGCTGGGAAAAACCCAGGGCTCGAGTTCTTTCCCTGCAAAAAAGTTCAATTTATTTGACAGGAGTTAGCGTGTTTGCACAGCCATGGCTATACCTCTTAGTAATGTACACATTTCGTTCTCTGCACAAGCAGGGGATCCTTTCATTTGTTCTGCCTCATTTCACCTGGAAATATGGGAACCCTTCTCCCTCTTGCTTTCCCTCTGCTAACATCTGGAGTGGAAAGGTAAGCCCAGCTCAGGAATCATGCCTCTGAGAACAGGGTTGGCGTGATCAGAAACACAGAACTGACAAGCTTTAATCTAACAAATCAGCAGACACACACATACACATAAACAATCAACACCACCAGCAGCAAAACCCATCATCGGCAATCAAAATAAAGCAGGGAAGCTTGAGTTATCAATAACCGAAACCACTTCTTTATGTGCAATAAAGCCAGGAGCGTCCCTAATGGTGCACCCATGCTCCTATCTTATTCTACCTTGGGTATACCGAACTCTAATGAGTGAAATAATGTGTATTCCGGTGTGTTATGGAAAACGTCTCATCTCTGGGAAACTAATATTTTTCTTCGTAAAGAATACCATTTCAGGGATTTCATTGTGTGCGATTTCTTCTTTAAACAACTGGAGGCACTCTCTGGGGATAGGAGGTTAATGGAGTGTGTTGAGAAAAGGGAGAAGAATAGAACTAAAAATGTATTAAATCTTTCAAGTTTAAATCTAAGAACTTTGCTATCCTGAAGATGGGGATTTAAATATAGTACTGTCCCCAAAACCATTAATTTGAAGTTGCCTTCAATGATTCACCAATCACCAAGGTACATTCGGGAAGCCTATATTTCAGACCACAGAGCACAGAAACCGCCAGTTTCTCAGATGCTGCATTGACAGCTTGTGGGTTTAAAACTCACTTTCGCAGAAACGTTCTCCCACCCCACCCCAGACTGCACTGTGTCCATCACTCTGCTTCCCAGGGAGAGCTGACAGAATCACAGAGGTTTTCAGGAAAACATTATGAATTCCTCCCATAAACCTGTGACACAGTATGAAGGACTACTTGTCTCTTGTGTCTAATTTAACCTTTCCTAAAAAAATATCTGGAGATCATTTACTCTCACTCCATCCCTAGCAGAGATATGAAAGCAGCCAGCCATTTTTATGTAATCTAATAACGATTCCTGAGACTGAACAGAGCTTTATACTAAACCCTGAATTTTGGACCAGTGTCTTTGGACTTTTTCACTTTTTTCTGTTTGTGCAATATTCAGAAGTGATTTTCTTTTACTTGAAGTGGGATGTATAAGATTCTTTTAAAAACAAAAAAAAGAGGCAGTCCAGTGGTTAAAATAATGGGTGATACCTGGCCAGCATGGCTCAGTGGTTGAGCATTGACCTATGAACCAGGAGGTCACGATTCAATTCCTGGTCAGGGCTCATGCCCAGGTTGCAGGCTTGATCCTCAATGCGGGGTATGCAGGAGGCAGCCAATCCATTCTCTCTCGCCATTGATGTTTCTATCTCTCTTTCCCTCTTTGAAATCAATAAAAATTATTTAAAAAAATAAAAGAGCATGGGTGTTAGTGTTAGATGGTGCCATGTCTGAAATCTGATTCTCCATCTACAAAATCTTTCAGATAGACATGTTACTTAACCTCCTATCATCTCATTTTCTCCATGTGTAAAAAGCAGGAATAATTATATCTGCCACATAGACCTGTTGTGAGGTTCAGAAACTAAAAGACATGACCTGCTCAGTTCAGGGCCTGCTGTGTAGCAGGTACTCAATCAAGGTTAGCCTTCACCATGATAAATATAAAATGGCCATTTTTTAAAAAAATGAGGCAAGTGCCTGGTGATTATACTTCAAAAATACAAAATTATGGACTTTTATAATTCCAAAAAGATGAATTGGCTAATATTATTAACAAGTAAACAGTTGTCTTTTCCAGAATAACATTTTACTTGCCTGTGGTTCACTCTTTCCATTTACATTCGGTCTTTGCATTGTTCTCAGAGCCAGAGGTAGCGCTGTGGGAGATAAAAGTTGTATGATAAATGTCCTGACCTCGGGACATGATCTCTCAACAGGGGTTGATTTTAGTGACTTCAGCGATGGAAGGTCATTGATTGGGACCGCAGGGTTGGAAATCACGCCTGTATTTCTCACCGGATCAGGCGTGTGATGTTTGCATGAGTCGCTCACAGGGTGCTGTCCTGGAATTAACCCTCCCAGGCCCACTTCTGCTTCTTAAGTTTCCCTTCTCTGTGTTATCGAGCAACACAATCCGGTTAATTTACTTTCCTCTGCCCGAGACCTTGGTGCTGATTAATTCTACTCTCTAGTGTGGGAGACACTGGAGAGCTGGGGTGTATTCTAGTTTCTGTACTTAAGACTGAACTGGTGGTGCTTCTGAGGAGTATGTGGAGTGGTTATTATCCAGGAAGCGAGAGCGTGTTCATTAGGCGCAGTGCGCATTCAAAAGAAGACTATTTTAAAATCAAAATACATTTTAATCTTGTTGCTGGAATGAAGTGGCAAAACACGTTTAGCCCTAATTAAGCATCTGCCAGTAAAATGAAATATGGTTCTACCTTCTAATTATCTACCTTTAATTTCCTATTTCAGTAGCACGCTGGCCTGGAGACATATACGCTCCTCCTCCCGAGAAATGGTGGCCTCTGCATCTGATAATTTTGAATCTTCAGCTAGGTTTCTGATTCCTGTTTCCTTACCAGAGACTTGCCCTTGGTTCCAAGCTAAGTATTGGTTGAGGGCAGAGCCTTCAATCCCTTGGTAGACAAGTAGCCATTCCCAGAAGGTTTTGCCAATGCTGAGGATGAATTCAAAGCTGCTCTTGTGATCTTGTCTCAGTCTGCTCTTCTCTGTCATAGTGGTCATTACACTGTATTGTTGGACAAAGTGAAATGTCTCCCAAGCTAGCCTGTCACCTTGAGAGTGGGGACCTTGATCACCTACCTTATCCTAATATCCTCGGTACCTAAAACAGTGGCAGGCACATACATTTTTAAAATAATGTCTGTTGTAAACCATATGATGTCTTTGCTCTGTTCCCTATGGTATGGCATCTCTGGCAAAATAATAATAGAAAGTGGAAATAAAAATAGCATGTGTTAAGATGGATAAGATAGTGCATGTGAGGGTATTAACAAAAGTAAAATAATTATTATACAAAAGTATAATAATCAATAATAATCATAATCATAATGATTATTCAACATATGAGAAAACTTCACATTGTTCATACATATTTTTTTAGGCTCTACCATGAACTAGTAAGAGACAAGTGAAAACTGTTACTTATATTTTATATATATATTTGTGCATGGGGGAGAGCTGAGGGTGTCCTTCAGCCCAGCCTGCTCCCTCTCAAATCTGGGACCCCTTGAGGGATGTCCAACTGCCCATTTTGGATTGGGCCTAAATGGGCAGTCGGACATCCCTCTCACAATCCAGGACTGCTGGCTCCTAACTGCTCACTTGCCTGCCTTCCTGATTGCCCCTAACCTCTCCTGCCAGCCAGCCTGATCACCCCCTAACCACTCCCCTGCCAGCCTAATTGATGTTTAACTGCTCTCCTGCCAGTTCATTTGCCCCTAACTGGCCTCTCCTGCAGGCCTGGTCACTCCTAACTGCCCTCCCCTGCAGGCCTGGGTCCACCTCCCCCCTACAACTTTCCTTCCCTGCAGGCCCAGTAACTCCCAACTTCCTTCCTCTGTCAGCCTGGTCACTCCTAACTGTCCTCCCCTGTAGGCTTGATCCCCTCCAACTGCCCTCCCTTGCAGGCCTGGTCCCTGCCAACTGCCCTCCAATGCTGGTCATCTTGTAGTGGCCATCTTGTGTCCACATGGGGGAGGATCTTTTGACCACATGGGGGCAGTCATATTGTGTGTTGGAGTGATGGTCAACCTGCATATTACTCTTTTATTAGATAGGATAGAGGCCTGCTGCAGGGATGGGGGCCCTGAAGGGTGTCCTGGATCAGGGTGGGTGTTCCCTTGGGGAGTGGAGTGACCTGTGGTGGTTTGCAGGCTGGGCCCCCCGACTCCTTGGCAACCCAAGGGGAGGCCCTCCATCGCCAGGGGCAACCCAAACCTTTCTCCTGCTCTCTCTGTGACCATAGCCACCTTGGTTGGGTTAATTTGCATACTTGCTCTGATTGGCTGGTGGGCGTGGCTTGTGGATGTAGTGAAGGTACAGTCAATTTGCACATTACTCTTTTATTAGATAGGAAGTGGTGGACTCACCTCTTCGAGCAGAATGGTCTGTTTTCTCCTGTCTCTGGAGGTAGTGGGGTATGGAGGGTTATCTCAGAGCCAAAGCCAAGCATCAGAGGGACTGAGCTTCCTAGGGCAGTGGTCAGCAAGCTGCAGCTTGTGCACCACATGAGTTTGCCGACCACTAGGATAGGAGTTTGATCACAAGGAACACCAACAGCCTGTAATTATTGGAATAGAGAATCTAGGTCAGTGCGGCAAACTCATCAGTCAATGGAGTGGCAAACCGTGGCTCTCGAACTGCAGTTTGCCGACCACTGCCCTAAGTAGATGATGGTCTATTATAGAAGGCTCTTCATATACAACGGTAGCTTTTCATGGGGAGTTTGATTCTTATTTTCTTTCCAGAGAATTGAGCAAAGCCCTATACCACTCAAGGACTTGTTTTAAAATAGTGTTTCTGAGCTTTGTCTATTGATTAATTCTCAATTATGAAACATGACAACGTGGAAAACCAGGCCCCGCGCGGGTGAACCACTGGACTAAAATGGCTCAAGGAAACAGGATCTGAGGCTTGAATGAGAAAACAATTCATCAAAACCTCATTTTGCTTCCATGCAGCTTAAGAAATGAAAAAAATATTTTAGAGGCTGGAGAGGAATTCTCACTTCCCTTCATTTCACTTACTCGGTGTATTGTGCCAAGCATCCCACTACAGAGACCATCCCAACTGTTCAGGAACAGAAAGCTGTGAGGGATGGTAAGCGTTGGAGAACTGGGTTAAAGTCCTCCCCAAGTGCCCATCACCAGGTGTATCTGAACAATGGTTAGCAGCTATAGCTGTGGCACAGTGCCGCTGATGGGCTTTGTGGAGGCGTGATAATGAACAGTAGATCAGAGGCGTGGGGACGCTGTTAGTAGGCACAGGGCTGCAATCGCCATGGTGCTGAATGTTAAATACTGTTCCGGAATTCTTCCTTTCCTACAGAACACCGTGCCCTGAGACTTAGAGCCCTTTTCCTAAGAATGGACCAGAAATGAATGATTTTCATTCTTTTTTTTTTTCTTTTTCTGTTTCTTTCCTCCTGTGTTCTATGTCTCTCCTTTAAACAATGGAGCATATATCTTCAATTAGTGTGAAAATTCTCTAATGTTTAGTCTCCCACCGGGATTAGGCCTGCTAAGAGTCACTAGTGTTTTCTATCTGATAAGTAAGGGGATTACAGCAATAAATGCTGTCAGCATTTTTCTCATTTAAACAAATAAAGCTGACAAATGATGAAGCTCTGTGCAGCTCTGTTATGTTTAGTACACGCGGAGCAATTATTCAACTGCTGCCAACATCGGTCTATCTACGACTAAACCATCCACCGGCTTTGTGAGCTTATTAGCATACCAGTCCCCGTAGTCGTATTTTTATATTCCGTAAGACTCTACTCCATAACAAAGGCGGATGGTTTTAATTTGCACAATAATTTAAAGAGTTGGATTTTCCCGTGCTTATTAGAGTTATGCAACTTCTCAGGTAGAATGCTGCTCTTAGTTGTGGGATGCAATCTTCAGATTTTTGCTCCCCTGTAGCATTTCCTAGGAGCAGGTCAGCTGCCAGCTCTGAAAACGTAGAAGGAGAGGGCTCTCTCGCAACCCCGCTGGTGAATGTCAGGGCAGGCAGGTGGGTTGAGGTTCCCTTAAATAGAGCTGCTTCTGTAGATGGTTCCTGTGTGTAGTTTCTCGTGTGTGTGTGTGTGTGTGTGTGTGTGTGTGTGTGTAACATTTTTATTTATAGTATATATGTATATGTGTACACCCCCTCACTCAGACTAACCAGAGTTGAGAGGAAAATGTTCACAACTCAGTTTCAACATTGGAATGACTCAGGTACAGGTCCTCCTCTGAGCTTCCCAGTGACTGGAAAAACAAAACTAATGTAACATCAGGTGGTAGGCTTCTTTAAGAGGCTCCAAAGACATTACCATCTCCTCTTCCCCCCAAAAAAAGTATTATGTCATCTCTCTGGATTAGACCTTCTTCTTCTAGCATAAGGTCATCGATCTTGTCTAACCATCCTGTCCAGGAGAACTCTTGAAAAATCATGAATACTTTGTTATGTATTATAATTTTTATATCATAACAAGAAATAACTCTATTGAATAGCATATTTTTAAAGCTAGCATATTCACTCTCAAGTCTTCATTATAGCTCTCAACTCTGGTTAGTCTGAGTGAGGGGGTGTACATTTCCTGATAAGAATAGGGTCAGAACACTTATGCCCTTCATGGTGGGGTCAATGGTATACTGGTTATGCTTTCCAAAACAGATGCACAGCTGTCTACCATGTGTAAGAACCATTTTTTTTTTCTGGTTTCTGTATATGGAACCCTATATACAGGGGCTTAGCTGACTCTGGAGGGACTTCCCTGCCAAGGGCTGGCTAATGTCTCCAGAGAACAAACTATTTGCCTGTGAGCATGCCTTTCACATGTATACCAACCAATCCAGAGCCTATGACCCCCAACCACGTGTTTTATTGAGCTTTTACACTCTGGACCAATAATATTTCTCTGCCCTAACCCAGGACCAGGTACCAGACAGTTAGGACAGCCATTATTTCCCAGAACCCACTGGAATTCAAACTAGCCAAGTCTAAATCCCTTTACCCAGCCTCTCCAATTCATTCCCCTGGGAATGAATGACATAAAAGGCTCTTGCCCACATTTCCCCTGCCTTTCTGCCTGCTGGTAGGACCTGGTGCTTCCCTGTGTGGCCCTGCATGGTGTGCTGTGCCTCCTGGTCCTAGGGATTTGTGGGAGCAGGCTTTAGAAGGTCAAGGTCTTCATTTTATCTCATTTTTACAAATGCACGCTTAGCCCCTCTTTCTACAAAACCCTCTCTTTTTTTTTTCATCTCCTCACACCACGGGTCCAAAGGCCTTCCTCAGTCTTTTATGGCAGACATTTTTGTTCCTGTGTGTCTTACCACCTCATTAAAAGTGATCCCAGGTGCCCTTAGAACACCAACAGCCTGGATTAACTCCCAACCAGTGTTAGGTTTGGATGTGGAAACTTACTAATTGATTAAAGGTGGTAATCCTGAACCACTTTTTAGATATTGTTTGTCTTCATTTCCGAAAGAGAGGAATCCAGAAGTTGACATACTCTTGTAAAGACTAGACTTGTTCTCCATTAGCTTGAGGGCACGCCTGGCTTTTCAAGCTTACCCAAATCTTCCAGTGAGACCCCTGCTCCCCCAGTGGTGTATTCGGTGCTAATATATCTCCACAGGCTATGGCAGGGAGCTCTGCCATGTTACTGTTTCTCTAACTCATATGGCGTTCTCTCTCCTCCCTTTTCACTCTTCAAAGTAGATACTCCGCATCTGCCTCAAACTGAAGACAGAAATATAAAACAAGCCCTCTTCTCCACAGCCCACTCCCTTCTTTTTCTTTATTCAGCCTTTCTGTCCTGACAAGCCTTTGTTGTTGTCTTTTTCCATTGATATTTAAAGAGTGAGAGGGAGAGAGAGAGAGAAGAGAGAGAGACAAATATGAGAGAGACAGATTGGTTGCCTCCTCTATAGGACCCCCACTCCCCCAGGGATCAGCCTGCAACCCAGGTACTTGCCCTTGATCTGGATTTGAACCCAAGACCCTTCGGTCTGGGGAGAGGCTGACATTTTAACCATTTAGTCACACCAATTAGGACCTGGCAAGCCATTTTTATTCTCTCTTTCCATGTCTTTTTTCTTTTCTCTTCACTGGGCAAATTTGCCTTGTTCTTTATCTTATCCTCCTGACTCACACTACTTTTAAGTGCAAAGTGGGATTGGGGGTAGGTGGGGGAGGGGAACAGCAACAATAAAAACGTCTTTAAGACTTCTTTCTTATTCAGTGTGGGAGAAGGCTTTCAGGAGCCTTCCTTCTCTGGTGGGGGAAGAGGTGTATGTACTTGTACACTTTGCACAAACAGCAGAAATGTGACTTATCGACTGCCTTCAACATGATGTCCTATATGTGGTACCTCCTACAAATTTAGAAAGTACAACTGAAATTGTACATGGTGATTTATGTGACCATAATGCTCTCTCTCATCACACACTGTAAATAGCACGTTAGTGACTGCGTGGAAGGGAATGTTCCCCTAGCCTGACTAAGCTCACACCTCCGTTCTTGTTCTTTAAATCCTACCCCACCTGAGATGTATAATCACAGTCCACCTCCTCCACCGAGAGTCCCTGGCTCACTTAGACTCTACTCATGATTCCATCCCCTAAGTATAGTTATGCTCTTAACTTTTCTTTAAATGTTCCATATTTAGTCTCATTTCCATATTGAAGTATATGCACTTAAAATTCGGGACAGAATTGAATTTTTTAAAGAGGGACCCGCACGCAGTGCTGGTTTTGGTGTAAGACAGATACAGACCAAACTGCGGGTCTTCTGTTCACAGATAGTGTGACTGGGCAAGTGATTGTGTGTCTCTCAGTCGTAGTTCTCTCCTCTGCAGAGAGGGGGTACAGTTATATCGCCGCACTGGTGCATTGTAGAAATGGAGTGAGGGAATAGGTTGAAGGCTTATCACGATGCTAGACACTTCAGTGACATTCACCAGGCATCACCTTTCCTCTCCCAGGCTGCCTCTCCTGACAAGGCTCAGCCTTGGCAAGTGTTCGCTGTATGGACAGAGCATGCGGACTGTGAAGGCTGGGACCCTGCTTGTGATGATTTAACTACTAGTTAGTGATAGTGAGGGGTGTGCCCTTTCATTCCGGGCATTCTATTCAGAATGGCTGTCCTTCCCAAGAAAGAAAGGCTGGTAGTCCTAGGTCAGAGGGTTGGAAGAAACTCCCACTCCCCAGCAGGAAGCACCTAGCAGACTTTCTCACTAGTAGAAGGAGAATGCAAAGTATTTATGATGATTATTATTATGATAATGATGATGATAATAACAGCAGCAACAATATTGAAAGGTCAAGGTCTTCATTTTATCCCCTTTTACAAATGTACCCTCAGCCCCTCTTTCTACAAAACTCTTTTTTTTTTCATCTCCTCATGCCATCAGCCCTCCTCTCAGGGCTGCAGACAAGCTTAGTTCCACTGGTCTGCCTCACACCTGCTGGCCCTCCTTGGACCCATCCTGTACATGTTTGCTCTCTCCTCTCTCCTCTCAGCCACACAGCTAGAGGGACCCTGTCCCCACCGCCATACTCAGGGGCAGGGCGTTTAGAACCACTTGGAACTCAAGCACTGGGATTGGCATGTTGAGGCCTCTTTAGCTTCTAGAATCCCACCACTTAATTTGGTACTACATTTCTCCTACTTGATTTTACCCCAAGGAAGGTTAAAAGAAAAAAGAAGGAAAAAAAAAAAAAGCACTACATCCAGGCACTATGGCAACTATTATATTGCATGGGAGCCTCATTGGTGGGTGATATTTTACACTCCTTCTTTCCAGCCTACTCAACTGTTGGGATTTAATTAGCAGTACTATATTATCGTCAGAGTAATTAAAACTGCTCCTTGATTAAAAACAAGATGGTTTAATTAACAAGGGAAGGCTTGGCTAGCCCTCACTTTCTCTTTGAGAAGCGCAGCGGCCTCAGTGGATTTGCTCTGTCTCCCCACCAGGCTTGAAGGTCCGGGAGGTGTTTATCAACGTCACGAGGCAGCAGGTGGAGGACTTCCACGGGCCAGAAGACTATTGGTGCCAGTGTGTGGCCTGGAGCCACCTGGGGACCTCCAAGAGCCGGAAGGCCTCCGTGCGCATAGCGTGTGAGTACTGGGTGACGTCCTTGTCCCGGGGGAACGCAGACAAGACTCCAAGGGTTGAAGAGGGGTTGGATATGCGGGGTGTTTCTGCAGAATATGCATCAGCAGACAGTAGAACACTGCCAGGATTGTCTCTGCCTCTACTGAATTACTCCTCCAAAGTTCTCCATGAAGTGTGTGATACTCTCCTCTAGAGTTTAACCAGCAAATCATTTTGCTTAAGGATGCTGCCTTGCCCAAACCGGTGTGGCTCAGTGGATAGAGGGTTGGCCTGCAGACTGAAAGGTCTCAGGTTCGATTCCGATCAAGGGCACATATCTTGGTTGTGGGCACATGCCCAGTCAGAGTTGTGCAGGAGGCAGCTAAATCGATGTTTCTCTCTCATCGATGTTTCTGGGTCTCTATCCCTCTCCCTTCTTCTCTGTAAAAATCTATATCTATCTATCTATCTATCTATCTATCTATCTATCTATCTATCTGTATATCTCTCTCTCTATATATATATATATCTATATATCTCTCTCTCTCTATATATATAGAGAGAGAGATATATAGATATATATATATAAAGGATGCCGCCTAAATTGTCAGCTAAATCGATGTTTCTCTCTCATCAACGTTTCTGGGTCTCTATCCCTCTCCCTTCCTCTCTGTAAAAAATCAATGAAATGTATTTTTTTTAAAAAAAGGATGCTGCCTAAATTGTCAGAATGCAGGTGTCTCAACAATGCGAGGAAAGAACAGGTCTCAGGAGAAAGAAACCCATGCAAATGGATTCTGCTGTTCACCATCCATGGTGAAGTTCAAGGGGCATTGATGGGAAGAGTTGAGCAATGACTGTTTATCGTACTTTCCAGCAAATCTGCAAAAATAAGACATTAAAGAGTAAAGGATTTTTATAGCCTGCTGTTAAAACCTCTTTCCCTTGAATCTTAAAACATGAAAATGGGTTTTAAAACTGCATTTCTTTGCCCCAAGTAGGACTTAAAAAAATAGACACTTGGAACAAAAATAAAATAAAAAAAAGAAAAGAACAAAATTGCTTTTCAAGGGAGTCCAAGATTTTTTTTTTTTATCATGTTTCAGCATCAGTGTTTTCTTTATCCCAAACCTATTGAGAAATACACAACTTCCCTTCTCCTTCTTTAGAGTGTCTTTATCTCACCCACCCCCGTGTGTCCCCATAAAACCTCCTTTGTGTGCTCAGGAGTGTAAAAGCCCCTCAAGAAAGAAATTGAGAGGCAGAGAGCAGAGACGCTTCTTGTTGTTTTCTTCAAATGCTGCCTTTTGAGAGTGTCGTGAAGAATATCGGACAGAGGGGATTTATTTGAGGACTCAAGGAATTCTTCATAGCAGTTGTCGATGGTGTAGGGATTAAGAATAGGAGTGAACTGCTATTTGCAGAGACATGTATGCTTCTTGAGAAATGAAATCTCCCTCTCAAAATGTGCATTTCGTCTTCACTGTACTGGCAATTTGGGGGTCCCTCTCCTGGGTGTCAGCTGGGCCCCAGGAAGCCAAGAAGAAGAGGTGAACCACACACTTGATGTAAGAGCGGATAGGAAACATGGTTCCTACACTTATTTAGTTAATGCTAGTCAACAAATACTTTATGACTTTAAAGTCACAAGTCAGCTGAGAAAGGGACTATGTTCTTTTTTTTTCTTTCTTTCTCTCCCTTAATACATCTAGCTCTGAATTCCCTGCATGGTCTCATCCAGGCTAGCTGGGGGATTTGACCCTCCGTGGGAGGGTGGGGGAAGCAAATTACCCTCTGAACTCCATCTGAAGGTGTGAGAGGCCATACAGCATAGGGGATCTCAACATGGGTCCCATCAAATTCCTTCTTCTCAACGTCACTTTTCCCCTTCTTTGTCTTCCTCTTCTTCTCTGGGGCCCACATGACACACTCTATGAATAATAGGAGTAACATCTCCCTGATCTATCTACTTCGTCCCTCTCACTCCCATACTTGCTCACTTAATTCCTGATTGGCACGTGCCTGCTAGAAACCTCCAAGGTTTACCCTGGCCTACAAAGCTTGGCAACGAATGGCTCAGACCCGCATTTACGAATTTCCCGTACCTCCAAGGGTGTGCGCTTTGCCGTTCTGCGCACCCCTTCTTCTGGCTGGCATGTGCCTTTGCCCCTGCAGTTTCTAGTTTCACACATCATCCAGGTAGGAAAGAACCCAGACACCAGAATCTTGTCAGTTTCCAGTTTTAGTGCCACTACTTGCGTTTTGTGATGATGGATGATTATTTATCTCTCTGTGTCTTAATTTCTTCCAAGGCAACGGTGTACCTATTCATAGATTTATTGGAAGAGTTAGAAGTATTGGTAATTGTAAGTGCTTAAAACTCTACCTGACACAGAGTCAGCCCGTATCAATCACTGGCTATTATTTTGTGATATAGTTCAGCCTCCCTGGCACCAGCATCATTCACCAGTAGGTGCATAAACACTTTTTGAAAGTAATAAAACAGAATTAAAATTTTAGTGTCTTAATCCATTTTTTTTCTGTAGATTATGGCTATATGGATTCCAAAAAATACATTCTAAGCCAGTAGTAGTTATCTTGCTCTCCCAAGTCTGACAGGATCATAGAATGTTGGAAATGGAAAACGATTTTTTCTCACCTCTGACTTTTTTAGAGGCACCTGATACCATTGGATTAATAATCTCATAAATCTCTTCAGGGATCAAATAAAACTCATTTTGTTATTCTTGTTTATGATTATATTTATATGAACATGGTAAAGATTGAAGGTTCAAGTTATAAAAGCAATATCAGTAAGGCCTATTTTATGTAATTAATATAATCGCTAATACTATTTACAACACATTTTTAATTTCTTCATATGGCACTAGTGGCATATTCTTGAATTTATTTAAAATTATGCAAGACAAGACTTGATTTGTCATTAAATATTGCATCTGACTCAGGGACCAGTGTACATTAAAATGCAAATTGGAATTTAACTAAGTTAATGATATCAGAAGTGGAGGGAGAAAATCTTCCTTTAGGACCTGGCTTGGAATTCTTTTGATTGGGTTGTAGGAGAAAACACACCACACACACACACACACACACACACACACATACACACACACATATACACATACACATGCACTTTATAACTTTCATGTGTTGTTGAAATAAGAGATTTCTGGCTGCTATTTGCAAACTCTTCCCAGCAAATAACACATTGCACTGAGAAGAGTCTTTATTTCCAATAAATGGAAAACCAAATTGGATATAATTGTCACTATGTTTTTTTTATGATTGTTTTTTAAAGTACTAAAGACATTTTGTGCTAAATAAGGATTTTGATAGATGAATGTAGCTTATGAATCTGATGACAATTTTCATAAGGAGACTTTGCAAAATTCATGTCGTTTTTATATTATTCATTAAATTATTGTAGTTTAACAATAGAACTGCTATCGTTTCTAACATTGAGCCAGTGATCCATTAAGAATTTAACTATTTCAAAACCACAGTGAGCACTACCTTCATGG